>NW_019167849.1:12053149-12354439 GCF_002303985.1 Durio zibethinus | reverse complement strand
AAAGACTTGGAATAAACCAAGAGAGGGGTGAATTAGTTTTAATAAAATTTTCAAAGATAATATTCAATAATCACAAATTATTAAAACAGATAAGCACAATAGATGAATATAAACAAGAGATAGGGTTAGAGAATTTAACACCAAGATTTATAGAGGTTCGGTCCTGTCTTAGGCACCTACATCCTCTCCCTTAGCCTCTCTTGCTAAGGAGTTCAATCCACTATTTGATGAAGATTACAACTAAGCTTTCACAAAGCTTTACAAACTCAACAACATACACTCTTAAGGGTTATCCTTCCCCTTAAGCTTACACACTCACAATACAAAAATTTAGAAGTGTTTGGCAAACTTTAAAAACCTCACAAAGGCTAGGTGTTTGCTAAGTTGAAGTACACAAATGTATAGATAAGAGAGTAGAGAAAAACATATATGAATTCTGCATTTTTTTTTTTTTTACAGCTTTGAATGCTTGAGAAGATTGGTAGGTGAATAGCAATAAGTTTCTTTTACTCTTGTTGCTCTTGGTCTATAATGGAATGCTTGATTTATAGTTAGGAAGAAGTTGAGAGCCATTGGATTGCATTTAATGCTTTAAACCTGCAGAAATTTTGGATAGAAAATAGCCATTGGGAGTTTTAAGCCTTCAAGGGATCGATCCATTTCCTTAGGGGATTGATTGGTTCATGTTTGAAAAAACTCAATTTTGTGCCTATTTTGCCTTACCTAATCAATCCCTTTCTTGAGGGGATTGATTGATTCATGTTTGAGAAAGCTCGATTTTATGCCTATTTTACCTTACTCGATCGATCCCTTGCTTGATGGGATCGATCTTTTCTTTTAGGTGATCGATCCCCTATGTGGGGGGATCAATCCCTTTTTTGGGTTTTCACACTTAGGGGATATTCTGTTTGAACAACCAATCGATCCCTTTAAGAGGGGATCGATCCTCTGCCTTAAGTGATCGATCCTTTATGTGAAGGGATCGATCTCTTTTTTGGAAAATTGCATGAGAAAAGTATTCTGTATGAAAAAGTGATCAATTTTTTAAATGAGGGGATCGATCCGTTCTGCTAACCAATCGATCCTTATAGGGAGGGGATCGATCGATTTTTGCCAAATCTTGAGAACTTTTGGTTCTGGTTGAAAATAGGATCGATCCCTTTTGCTAGGGGATCGATCTGGTAATGGAGGGAATCGATCCCTTCTATCAAAACTTGTATAAATCATGTTTTGTTCTAAGAATTTGAGTTGTTTTGGTTCTCAAATAAATTTTGGCAAGATAGAAGGGTGGAAAATGTTCAATTTAAACTTAAACAAGATTGAAACGAGTTTGGTAAATTTTTATTTTGTCAAATCAAAACTCTTAATCAATTCAAGGCCAACAATCTCCCCTTTTTTTATATGACAAAACCAAATGAAAAATTTGCATGAAAAATATTTTTCCTTTTGAAAAGAAGCTCCCCTTGAACTTATGAAAGGCAAACTCCCTATGAATTTAGGCATAAGATTTAAGGCAACTAGACAAGAGTAATATCATCATAACCATCAATATATCATCAATATCAAAGCATCATTATTAATATCAAAACATCATCAAATTTTCATACCAATATTCCTCCCCTTTTTTGTCATAGCAAAAATACTAAATGAAGCAAATCAAAATGAGGGAATAAACAATTCAAGGCCACCCAAGGTCACTTCAAACATGAAACCACATAATAATGCCGCAAGCCACAAAGTCACAAGCCACAAGAGAATAAAAGATAAGTTGCGTTAATATAAAGATCAAAGTCTACAAACTATAATGCAAAGTTATATTTACAAAATATAAAAAAAAATGGGAAAACATAAGAGATGGTAGTAAGAAGGCTTCATTGAAGTGAAGGTGAAAAATGAAGAGATGGAGGTGAAAGAGGAGAGTAATGTGAAGATTGTCCCATGTGCTGAGGAGTAGACCTCATATGCTCAATATCAGCTCGAAGATGCCAGACTTGTGCCATAAGTTTATTTTGAGTTTCCTCAATGGACTTCAATCTAGTGCTCATAGTGCCAATCACCTAGTGCAGGCTATTCATCTGAAGCAAAAGCATCTCTAGGGCACCTTAAGTGTCAAAAGGTGTTCTAAGAGGTTCTCCTTGAGGTGCAGGCATATCTACATGGTCTTGCTCTTCCTTTTCCTCTTATGTAACACCAATATCCCTCTTTTTAACCTATTGGCTAGCTGGAGTTTCAACATACTCCATACTATGCAATGTGGGAGGCCCAAGAATATTAAATGGGTTATTGACGCGCATCTCTCTGTTGCCTCTAGTGTTTACTTCTAAATGTCTCAAAAGATTGCTTATAGCATACCCATATATCAGAGTAACATCTCTATTTTGGACAATCCTCATCATGTCACTAAAAATGAAGTGCACCAAATTTGGTTTTTATTTATGCTTGATCTTGTACATCCACCAATAATCTTGTTTCCTAATGGTAGAGTATTGTGTCCTAAAAGGAGTTAACCATGGGTTACAATGAGGTGTAGCAACCGATCATGCATGGGTAACCTAGAGGCTTGTGTGGAAACAACCTGTAAATTATGATTCCTAAAGATATCTTGAGCTAGTTGCACCATATCACATCTAGTACATGTCTCTCCTTCATCAGCTAACGTAAAGGCCTTAGCTAGCATTTGTTTTGTAACTAAGATTTATTTCCCTATTACATATGTTCTGAACCTATCAAGGTAATACCTATTTGTTCCTTCAATTTAAACACAGCTAGCATTACTATAGAAGACTTTTACTAGATTCTCGAATAAGCGACTCTCCGAACACAAGTAAGGCATCCATCCAAAAGACTCAAAAGTATACAAATAGAAAAACTCTATTGATTGAAGGAAGTCTAGTGAGATTACCCTTCCAGGCTTTACTTCCCAGTGAGTAAAGTGTGTCTCATATCGCTCTTTGGCTTCGAGATTGTTAAAATTTTGGTTGAAAGAATGCTTCATGGTGGAGCTTGAAACCTCTCTTAGAGGGTTTCATCGTCTAGTTGTGACTTTGGTTCTGGGTGTCATGGGAGATGAGTTGATAAGTAAGAAACAGTGGGTAGCGAGTTCACAAAAGAAATTTACAAGAGAAAGAGTCAAATTTTGGTGAAAAGTGAGTGAGAATATGTAGGGTGTAGAGAGAAAAAGTTGGGGAAAAAGATGAATAGGAGAGAAAAGATGAAAAGATCGACCAAATAGGTGAGGACCTCGATTTTGGGCTTTTACATGAAACTGATCGATTGGGTTTGAAAGGGATCGATTGGTTTTGTGCCTTTCCAAGTCATTTTAGCTACTAGTTGAATACCCGATCGATTTTGTCAAAGAAAGGATCGAACAGTTCTTTCTGGGTTCAGTGAAATTGGCTACTGCCTTCACACCCGATCGATCCTATTCCAAAAGGGATCGATCGATTCTTCTTAGGTTCAAAAAAATTGGCTACTGCCTTTACACTCGATCAATCTTATTCTAAGGGGGATCGATCGATTCTTCTTAGGTTCAACGAAATTGGCTACTGTCTTTACACCCGATCGATCCTGTCTAAAAGGGATCGATCGGTTCTTTATGTTTTCTCTTTACTTTAGCTACTGGGTGAAGAACCAATCAATCCATTCCAAAGAAGATCGATTGATTTTTGCTGTAGCTTGTTAAAAACCATGCAATATGATCATTCAAACAAGCATTTTACAATCATGCACAAACCAAAGAAAAATTCAAGAAAACATACATTTAATCAATCAAGAGTGCACCATACATCATAACATCAAGAAATTCACTTCAAGGAACATTCATTATGCCAAGTTCACCTCAATTGCATAAAATCTATCATTATCAAGAGGTTTTGTGAAGATATCAGCTAGTTGATGCAAGCTGTCAACATATTCAAGTACAATGTTACCCTTTTGAAAATGATCTCTAATAAAATGATGCCTAATTTCAATATGTTTGGTTCTAGAGTGTTGAATTGGATTTTTAGTGAGGTTGATGGCACTAATATTGTCACATTTAATGGGAATATGATCCATAGTTATTCCAAAATTCTCTAATTGTTGTTAATCCATAAAACCTGGGCATAACAACTTCCAATTGCTACATATTCAGCTTCGATTGTAGATTGAGCAACACTATTTTATTTCTTGAAAAACCATGATATGAGCATATTTTCAAACAATTGACAATTACCAGAAGTGTTTTTTTTATCAATTTTGCATCCACCAAAATCCGCATCAAAATAGACATGTAAAGCAAAAAAAAAGCCTTTTGGATACCATAATCCTAAATTTGAGGTGTCCTTAAGGTATCTAAAAATCTTTTTGACAGCAGACAAATGTGTTTTTCTAGGAGATGATTGAAATCTAGCACATAGACATACACTAAACATAATATCAGGTCTACTAGCAGTAAGATATAGTAATAAACCAATCATAGACCTACATAGTTTAGAGTCAACACATTTACCTTCTTCATCCTTGTCAAGCTTTATTGAAGTGCTCATTGGTGTTAAGCAAAATCCTTGATGTATTTGGCTTGATTAATGAAGGTGCCATCTTTTGTTTACTTTACTTGTAGTCCCAAAAAGAATATGAGTTCTCCCATCATGCTCATTTCAAATTCACTTTGCATAATCTTAGCAAATTCTTGATAAAGAATTTTATTAGTAGCATCAAATATAATATCATTAACATAAATTTACACTATCAAAATGTCTTTACCTTTTGTTTTAATAAAAAGTGTAGTGTCAACCTTCCCTCTATTAAAATCATTTTCATCAAAAAAATTGACAATCTTTCATACCAAGCTCTAGGAGCTTGTTTTAAACCATATAATGCTTTTGTCAATTTATAAACATGATTTGGAAATTTTGGATTTTCAAAACAGGGAGGTTGCTCTACATACACTTTTTTATTTATAAAACCATTAAGAAATGCACTCTTGACATCCATTTGAAAAAGCTTAAAATTTTTAAAACATGTAAATACAAGCAACATCCTTATGGCTTTTAACCTTGCTACCGGGGCATAGGTTTCATCATAATCTATTCCTTCCTCTTGCCTATAACTTTGAGCTACCAATCTAGCTTTGTTTCTAATGTATTTCCATTCTTATCCATTTTATTCCTAAAGACCCATTTGGTGTCTATGGTGGGATGATCACTAGGCCTAGGTATAAAATTCCATACATGGCTTCTTTCAAATTGGTTCAATTATTCTTGTATGGCCAAAATCTAATAATCATCTCCTAATGCTTCATCTATATTTTTAGGTTCAATATGGGATAGGAAAGTAACATAATTACACACATTAAAAGAAGATCTAGTTCTTACCCCTTGAGTTGGATCACCAATGATTTCACTATCTTTAACATATCTCTTTTTTCTAAGATGACTTGGCTCTCTCTCTTTTAGAAACTCATCTTCTTCCTTTTGATTTTTCTCCTTAATGTCATGAGGTGCATCATTGATCCATTTTTTAAGTATACCTACATCATCATCAAGTAGCACCTTTCTCGGAGGTGGGTTGACTCATCAAAAATAACATGTATAGATTCTTCAACCACTAATGTTCTTTTATTGAAAACTCTATAAGCTTTTGAGTTCAAAGAATATCTTAAGAAAATTTTTTCATCACTTTTTGCATCAAATTTACCAAGATCATCTTTTTCATTGTTCAAAATAAAACATTTGCAACCAAAAGGATGAAAATAACTTATGTTAGACCTTTTTCCTTTAAAAAGTTCATAAAGTATTTTCTTCAAAATTGGCCTAATCATAGCTCTATTTATAATATAGCAAGAAGTATTTATGGCTTTTGTCTAAAAATATCTAGGTAAATTATTTTCACAAAACATAGTTCTAGCCATTTCCTTCTAAAGTTCTATTTCTCCTTTCTACTACTCCATTTTGTTGAAGAGTTCTAGGAGCAAAAAAATTGTGGCTAATACCATTTTCACTACAAAATACATTAAAGCCTAGATTTTCAAATTTTTTTTCATGATCACTTCTAATGCTAGTAATTGAATAACCTTTTTCATTTTGTATTTGTTTGCTAAAAGTGATGAATTTTTCTAAGGCCTCATTCTTGAATGCAAAAAGAAAACCCATGTGAATCTAGTAAAATCATCAATAATAACAAACCCATATTATTTTTCACAAAGACTCATTATTCTAGTAGGGCCAAAAAGATCAATATGTAATAGTTGAAGAGGTCTAGTAGTTGAAATGCAATTCTTAGGTTTGAAAGAGATTCTTCTATGTTTTTTTTAGCACATGTATCACAAACCTTGTCATTTTCATATTTTAACTTTGGCAAGCCAACAACCAAATTATTTTGAAAAAGTTTTGAATTACATGCATACTTGCATGTCCAATTCTTTTATGCCAAATCCAACTCTTATTTTCTTTTTGAGCCATAAAATAAACATTTTTAGAGGATAGGTCATCTAGATGCACTACATAAATATTTTCTTGACAGTGTCAAACAAAAACAAGCTTGTTAGTTTTGACATCAATTACTTAACAGCATATGGATTCAAACACAACTCTAAATCATTTATCACATAATTGACTGATGCTAAGTAAATTATGCTTAAGACCTTTCACAAGTAAAACATTTTCAATAGAAGTAGAGGAATTGTTACCAATGGAGCCAATCCCTTCAATTTAGCCTTTTGAGTTGTCACTAAATGTAACATCTCCTATACTTTTTGCTTTCAAGTCTTTAAAGAGAGTTTTATCTCCGATCATGTGTTTTGAGCATCCACTATCAAGGTACCATTGATTGTTCTTGCTTGAATTTACTTTGTAGCAACGCTCATCCATCTACAAAAATATAATTAAATTTTTGTTTTGGATAGCCAAATTTTCTTGGGTCCTTGAGAGTTAGTACTAACAATTTTTGTACCTTTTGAAATTCACTTCATTTTAGTAGCCTCATCTTGAGATGTGCTAACTCCTTTTGAAATCCACACTTTTCTAATGAGCTTACCTTTACAAGTGATTTTCTTCAAGGAACAATATTGAATAGAATGACCCAATTTATGACAATGTGCACACATGCTAGTTGAATCATTTGGCTTAACAAGAAAATTTTTCAAGTGAGTTTCTTTGTTGTCACTATTATAACCTAGTCCATCATTATCAAAGAAAGTTTTTTATGTTTCTAGCATGTCATTGAGCTTTTGATGACCCATATAAAATCTAAAAAATAAATTATGCAGATTTTTATTTTTCTTAGTCAAGTCATTGACATTTACCTTTAAAAGCTCAACTTTCTTTTCTAAGTCTTCTTTTACTTTAGTTAATGACTCATTTTCTAGTTTCAATTTAGTGACCATTTTTTTTTATATTTCATGCTCATGTTTTCAAATTCTATAGCTAATTTATCATAGGCATCTTATAGTTCATCAAATGAGTATGAATTTAAATCACATGGATTAAAGGTTACCTTGGGCTTATCAAGAGCTATGAGATATAGGTAAGCTACTTCTCCTTCATTTGATTTATCATCGGAGAAGTCGCTATCACTCCATGTTGCTACCATAGCTTTTTTCTTTGGTTTGGTCACGTTTTGCTTTTTCCACAAAGGACAATCAAGTTTAATGTGACCCGATTTGTTGCATTCATAGCAAATAATTTGATCTCTTTCTCTTTTACTTGATTCTCCTTTAGTCATCTCCCTTTATGGTCTTCTCCTACTTGAGAACTTATTCATTCTCATGAACTTTTTGAATCTCTTTGCAAACATGGTCATCTCTTCATCTTTATTATCCTCCTCTTGAGTAAAATTTTCTTCATCCTCTTGAAAGGTAAATTTGAGAGCAATGTCACCTTTTTTGACTGGTTCTTGTCCCTTTTTTATCTTCATTTCATAAGTAAGGAAAGACCCATTAGTTCATCCAAAAAAAGTATGTGAGAATCTTTGGACTCTTTAATGGCTATCACTTTGGCTTCCTAACTCTTTGGTAGACTATTTAGAATTATCTTCACCATCTCCACATTTGAATATGTCTTTTCAAGAGCTTTTAAACCATTAATGATGTCGGTAAAACGGTTTAACATCTCACTAATGGTTTCAGCGGGTTTCATCTTGAACAGCTCATAATCATGAGTAAGCATGCCTATTTTTGTCTACTTCACTTGGTTTATACCTTCATGGGTGATAGCCAGTTTATCCTAAATTTTTTTTACATTTTCACACAAAAAAATGCTATTATACTCACTTGGTCCCAATGCATAAAAGAGTGTGTGCATTGCTTTGGTATTGAGTTGAGCCATCTTCATGTCATTGACATCACATTTACTTTTTAACTTTATCACCTCTTTACCATCCACCATCTTTATTAAAATTTGAGGACCATTTACAATGACCCTCCAGACTTCATAATCATTAGCTTGAATGAACAACTTCATCCTAGTCTTCTAATAGGAGTAGTTGTCACTAGTAAAGAGATGAAGTCTAACAATTGAATGCCTTTCACTTCTAAGAGATGTTGCAACTGTTTCATTTACCATGAGACACACCTCTTGTTGGCTGATATAGTTGTTGTAGCTTGATAATGGTTCTTTCACATTGATTATCATATTTTTTTGAGCCATTTTCAGGATCACTCTTGGGTTATTAAACCTACAGAAAAGAGTACTAGCTCTGATACCAATTGTTAGCTTAAAGACTTGAAATAAACTAAGAGGGGGGTGAATTGGTTTTAATAAAGTTTTCAAAGATAATATTCAATAATCACAAATTATCAAAACAGATAAGCACAATAGATGAATATAAATAAAAGATAGGGTTAAAGAATTTAACACCAAGATGTATAGAGGTTCGATCCTTTCTTAGGCACCTACGTCATCTCCCTTAGCCTTTCTTGCTAAGAAGTTCAATCCACTATTTGATGAAGATTACAACTAAGCTTTCACAAAGCTTTACAAACTCAACAACATACACTCTTAAGGGTTATCCTTCCCCTTAAGCTTACACACTTACAATACAAAAAATTTAAAAGTGTCTGGCAAACTTTAAGAATCTCACAAAGGCTAGGTGTTTGCTAAGTTGAAGTACACAAATGTATGGATAAGAAAGTAGGAAAAAACTTATATGAATTCTACACTTTTCTCTTTTTATAGCTTTGAATACTTGAGCAAATTGGTAGGTGAATAGCAATAAGTTTCTTTTGCTCTTGTTACTCTGGGTCTGCAGTGGAATGCTTGATTTATAGTTAGGAAGAAGTTGAGAGCCGTTGGATTGCATTTAATGCTTCAAACCTACAAAAATTTTGGATAGAAAATAACCTTTGAGAGTTTCAGGCCTTCAGGGGATCGATCCCCTCTCTTAGGGGATTGATTGGTTTATGTTTGAGAAAAGCTCGATTTTATGCATATTTGACCTTACCCGATCGATCCCTTGCTTGAGGGATCGATCTGTTCTTTTAGGTGATCGATCTCCTATATGGGGAGATTGAGCCCTTTTCTGGGTTTCCACACTTGGGCGACATTCTATGAACAACCGACCAATCCTTTTAAGAAGGGATTGATCTTTTACCTTAGGTGATCTATCCTCTGTGTGAGGGGATCGATCTCTTTTCTGGAAAATTACACGAAAAAAGCATTCTGTATGAAAAAGTGATTGATCCTTTGAATAAGGGGATCGATCCGTTTTGTTAATCAATCAATCCCTACAGGGAGGGGATCGATCGGTTTTTGCCAAATCTTAAGAACTTTCGATTCTGGTTGAAAACAGGATCGATCCCTTTTACTAGGGGATCGATCTGGTAATGGAGGGGATCGATCCCTTCAAAGAAGGGATCGATCCCTTTTATCAAAACTTGTATAAATAATGTTTTGTTCTGAGAATTTGAGTTGTTTTGGTTCTCAAATAAATTTTGGCAAGATAGAATGGTGGAAAAATGTTCAATTTAAGCTTAGACAAGATTGAAACAAGTTTGACAAATTTTTATTTTGTCAAATCAAAACTCTTAATCAATTCAAGGCAAACAGAGCCTCTTCAAAGTGGGACACTAGTCTCCATTAATATTCTTAAGGTGAGAGAATTATCTTAAATTGCTACCAAACTATTAGGGTAATTTTAGGATTAATTTTCAATATTAAATATTTTGGTAAAATATAAACATATCTAAGGCTTGAATAATTTGAAATTAAACTGATACCATCATTTAGATGGGCACTGTGGGAGTGCGATAACCTTCCTTACACGTAACTGTACTCTCGAACCCAAAATCTGATTTTGTGGATCAAACTCTACTATTTAAAGATACTTAAGTAAATCTTGAGACTCCTCTTTGAATAGGATAAATTCAATTAGGTGGCTAATTACACCTACACAAAAAAGATTGGTGACGACTCTTTTAATTTATGTTTAGTGTAGGTCTATAGATCTATACGTTATGACAGTTTGGCAACTTCACTGGGGAATTGAGAGTCAAACCAGTAAATAATTTCTTATCAATCCAAGCTTTGCCTAATAAATTTAAATTTTGTCTTTTTTTTTTCTTTGCTTATATTTTGTTTAGCAATTCATTTTTTATTTCATATATCTATCATTCATTTGCATATGCATAACATAAGCTCTTTACCCGAGCTTTGTCCCTTAGAAGGGAATAAAACACCTATACCTTCATAAGATTTCATGTCTTCATATGGGCTTGCGAAACACTCCCACTCAGATTAAACTTTTTTCATTTATAGCCTATGATGGGCGATGATCGAGGTACCTTACTAGTCTTTGATGAACAATGATGTAAGAAACAATTTAATAACCTTTTATAAGTAATCCAAACTACATATAAAAAACTTTAAGAGCCTAACCATAGGTAGAGCCATACCTTCTCTTGTGTTAGAAAATCCTTAACAAGATACATGATGGGACATTTATTTTGCTTGTAAATTTATGTATTTTCTTTGTATACTAACCTTTTACGTTATTTTTTGTATATATTAAATTGTTCTTTATGTATATTATGTTTACTAACCTTTTTTTCTTTTATTGTGTATGCATGCATTTACGTCATTAAATCCTTCTTGTTGCATTCATGCATCATTACATTCAATCTCATGCATAATCTGATGGTCATTTAAGAATTATTCTAAATTTGCATATTAATTATGGGAAATCAAGGTTCGAGGATAGCTCAACACCGGTATTACACTTGAGTCCAAGCTAGAAGACTAGAACAAGATAATGCTAACCATGTTGAGAAATTAGAAAAGGCGTAAGAAGAGATTAAAAGAGAACTGGACAAAATTCTTGAGACTTTGGGTAAGCTGAATAAGAGAAAAATAGTAGAAGAAGATATTTTATATAAGCTTTTTGATCCAATATCTTTCGGGTTATAGTCCATACCAAGCCTAATCCACTCTAAGTCTTCCATCATAATAATTTGCATTTTCGACAAGCTATACTTATTCAAAAATATTGCTTGCACCTTACAAAGGGAATGTCCAAAGCTACAACAAACCTGCCTTTACTAAAAGGCAGTTGAACCCATTCAAGTTCTTAATTTGGATATCTCAAAGGAGAAATTGAAAATGGTTGAGGGTTTAGAAGATTCAAAAATTGATTACAAAATAAACATGCTAGATGAAAAGTTATGAGCTGTTGAAGGAATAAATTTTTAAGAATAAATTTTTATGACTCAATGGATGTTGCCAGCCTTTGTTTAGTCCTAGATGTTGTGATTCCTTTAAAATTTAAAGTTTCAAAGTTTGAAAAGTATAATAATACTAAGTGTTCGATAACTCATGTCACCATGTACTATCAAAAGATAGTAACCGATATCAGTAATAAGAAGTTATTTATGCATGTATTTGAAATTAGTTTAACTGGTTCTGCTATAAAATGGTATATTTAGTTAGATAGGATTCACATCTGATCATGGAAGGATTTGACTCATTCTTTCATCAATCAATATCGTTATATTACAGATATGGCTCTTGATCGCCTTACTTTGTAGAATATGGAAAAAAAGGTGATGGAATCATTCAAAAAATATGCTCAAAGGTGGCAGATATAGCTGCTTAGGTCTAGCCACCCTTAACTAAAAAGAAAATGATAGTTTTGTTTATAAGTACTTTGAAGTCACTATATTATGAGAAGATGATAGGGAATATAATAAAGAATTTTACTGATATGGTGATCTCAATGGAGATTATTGAAAATACCATCAAGAGTAGTGAGTTTAAGAAGGAAAAGATTGTATATCCTTAGCTTGGATGGCTATAAATTGGACACAATAAGGTAGAACAATTCATGGTTGATTTTAGGAAAAGAGGCTTTGTGTTTAAAATTCTGGAAAAACTTTTTGGGTGGCTATTTTTGAGACTTTGGTTTTAGAAGTTTAGGATTCGAGGTTCTAGTGATTGGTAAGGGATTGAATTTTTTATTTCTATTCTGGAGTGTTGAGATTGAGATTTTAGGTTTCTATATCGAAGTTTAGATTTTTGGAAAATTTTGAAAAATGTTTGAAAATTTCTGAATTATTTTAAGTTTTAAGGGTTGAAATGTTTGAATTTTCCTGTGAGGTTTTTGGTGGACTTTGAATTTTTCAGTGGGATTTTGGCGATATTTTCTAGAAACTGATGGATTTTCAGCTTTTGGTTGATATTCTTGGTTCTTTTAAAACGAAGACAGAGTATTTGAAGCTAGAAAAAGAAAGGGGACTGGGGTTTCTAAAGAAAAAGTAAAGGACTTGACTTTTATAGGGTTCCAAAATGACACAGTTGTGAAAAGCTCAGATCCACACGTGACCTATTGACTCGTGTGTCGACTCGCGCTTCAACCTGACTTGATCGCAAGTTTTTCTTTTTCTTTTTTTTTTATTTTTATTTTTATTTTTATTTTTATTTTTATTTTACTGATTTTTATTTTAAGTTTTTTTATTTTATTTTATTTTTATTTTACTGATTTTTATTATTTATTTTTACTAAGCAATTTATTGTTTATTAAATGTTTTATAAAATTCTTTTTTTATTTCTGAAAAACAAAAATAAAACAAAAAATAAAAGAAAAAAATATTTTCAAATAAATTTATGAATCATACCAAATTATTGGAGAATTTTCATGGATTTTAATTTTATGGAATTCACAAAATTATTGGAAAATTTCATAAATAAATTTAAAAAAAAAAACTATCCTACCAAACTATTGGAGGATTGCATTTTAAGTTAAAATTTATCAAACTATTGAAAAATTTAATGAATTTTCTCAAAGAAAATAAAATTTTATAAATATCTTTCAAATAAAATCTCACAAAATTATTGGAGATCTGCCTTAAAGTAAATCCTACCAAACTATCGGAGGATTTTACTAATTTTTTTTGAATAAAATATATCAATCAATCGACAACGGAGCCTCTTCAGAGTGGGATATTAGTCTCCCTGAATACTTTTGAGATGAAAAAATTATCTTAAATTGCTACCAAATTATTAAGGTAATTTTAGTATTAATTTTTGATATTAAATATTTTGATAAAATATAAACATATTTAAGGCTTTGATAATTTGAGATCAAATTGGTACCGTCCATTGGATTAGCGCTTTGAGGTACTATAAGCTTCCTCATACATAATCGTACTTTCGAATCTAAAATATAATTTTGTGGATCAGAATATATTATTTAAAGACATCTAAGTAAGTCTTGGGACTTTTTTTTGAATAAGAGAGATTTAATCAGATGGTTAATTATACTTAAATAAAAAAAATTAATAAAAAAAATTGATGATAATTTTTTTAATTTATATCTAACGATAAATCTACGGATCTATACGTTATGATAACGAACATACCATCAAGTTTTGGAGCCTTTATAGGGTGTATCTATTTCATAGCTTTATACACTCCCTCCATTGTAAATTCAGAGACGAGCCTTTCATTCATATCTCTCCTGATACTCGGTGGTATTGACTCTAGAATCCTGTATAGATTTTCCCGACCCTGTGTTTTGAATAGTTCTTTCAAATATTGCACTGCGTGTCCCAAGATCTGCATTTTTTCACAATACCATGTTCCAGCATGATCCTCCACTCCTATAGTTCTGTTTATCCTTCTCCTTTTTTTTTTTTACCTGGGCATGGATGAAATGTGTGTTTTTATCACCCTCCCGTAATCAATCCGTGCGAGCATGTTGCTTCCCAAATGGCTCCTCTTATTATAAAAGTGCATTTAGTTCCTCCTTAAGTTTCATTTCATTCTTCAAAGATAACTCACTTGTGGGCCCCTTTTGCACGTCACTTAAAGCATTATATAGATTTTCAATTTGCATGCTCATCTTATGAAATTGACATAAATCTCTTAATTAATATAATATTTAAAAAGTTGTTATCTATCATATATTATTATTTAAATTAGTTACATTAAAAATAAATATTATATTAATTAATAGATTTATAATTTAAATAACACATTAAAAAATTTTAAAATTTAAATATTATATTAAATATTTTAACATAATTTAAAGATAATTAAAGATATTAACCCTTAAAAAAACCCAAACCTTGCTTTTTAAGGGCCACTCAATTGAACCTATAAAAACACCAAGTGATGTGCTTTTCCAGGTGAGAAAAGGGATTATGGAACAGCAGGGCTAATCATGTTGTAGATAACAATGACCCTAGGCACCTTTAAGCAATCTCTTGCCACTCCTTAATTGGAGACAATTGGTTTATGATGCCGGACAAGCCTTCACTTATGAGCTTAGTGGGAAGCCCTAATGATCAAGTTTTAATACTTTTCTTTTTCCTATTTGGAAACTTTGGTTTTATATGGCGTCCCAACATGTAATGTTCCTCCGACGTCAGCTCAATAAAAAAATATGTCCTTAAACCATATTCTAAAATCTTTGCTGCTAAAATCAATTTGGCTTAGGTCCCAAAAATCACGAGGCAGAGAAACTGAACAAAGGTTTACAGACAGCCTCCCTCGTTTTAGTAGTGAAACTGAAATGTATTTGCCAAAGACTAGTCAAAATAGAAAAGCAGTTTTCAAATTTTGAGGAGCTTAATGTCTTAAACTAACCATGTTTGTATTGCTTTTTAATATTTAGTAAATACAAGTAAAGTTAACAACTCGACTTATTTCGTGTCAAATAAATATAAAATATAAAAATTATTATATTAAATATATAATACATTGAATACATAATATAATTTTTAATTTTTATTAAATATATATAATTTTTTATTAAAATTTTAAATTATTTTATTTTTGTATCATGTTATATTTAAAATTTTCAGACTTTTTTAGTTAAGTAAACAAGGATTGTTGTTGGCCCGAGGAGCAAGCCTGGACGGCGGAGGCTTTAGAAACTAGAAAATTTTAGGGGCTTGCCCCTCTATCATATAAATTAATTAAAGCGTGCTTTCCCCAGAGGCTCTCCTCTCACGAGTAGCCAAAATTTAAGAGAAAAAGTTGAAAATCACATTAACCTATATATGGTCCAGCGCCGGAAAAGGAAGTTTCATAGTAGCTCCGATTAACTAGGACAGTGATAAAGAAGAAAGAACAGTAACATCCTAAAGCCCCAAGACTGGGGCAGTTGCCTTCGTTTGCAAGGGCAGTGGCCTAGATTGGGTGAAAACAGTCAGATTAGTTAACAACATTCCCTACACTCCTTCACATTCTTTTCCTGTAGTTAATCAATCTGCAGAGCTAATCTTGGTCTTGCACATTGCTCCACATCCACAAAAAGTTTTAATTAAAAAAATAAGTATTTTCCAGGGAATCTTGAAAAACTGGGAATTTCTTGCAGAATCATAAGTTGTAGGCTATTTGCCTATTAACTACTGTATACAGGAGAAGTATCCCTATGTCAATGCACCAACACTAATAGTAACAGCCTCCCTAAACAAAAACAGTTTTTTCCAAGTTGTCATAGCCAGAAAAGAATAAAACAAAAAATTTATATTTGATAATATTTTATGTATAAAAGAATTAGATGATGTTATTTTATCAATGATTCAATACAAATTCTTATAAACCCTTTAAATAAAGAGTTTATATTTGATGTTAGTATATAAATATTATACATTGTTAATGAACACAATGATATTTTGTAAAAAAAAAACTTAATTTAAAATTTTTAAAATCTAAAAAAAATACACTTAATCCTCAAAATACGTTCAAAATTAAATTTTAATGAGGTGTATAGTATTATACAAAGTGAGTACATTAAATATAAATTTAAAATTTAATTTAATTAATTTATATAATTATTCTTAAAAAATAACATTTAGAAAATTTAGATTTTGAACCCAACACTTTAACCCTTTTCTCTTTCTTAAGCTATGACTTTCCTTGCATACAAAAAAATATAAATACTAAACAAATACACAAAAATTTATTGATGAGATAATATTTAATAATTCATTAAAGTTATATTTAGTACATAGGATAATAGATAAGATATGATAATAATCATCTTATATTATGTTTAGTTTATATCTAAAAAAAGAGATAGGATTACACAGAGAACTATTAATCATCCTCTCGGTATAGGATGCTTCAATCTTCTCAAATTGAAGAGATTATTTTTAATCCATAGGATTAAATTTACATATTTTATTATATTCATAAAAATTATATTAATAATTTAAATTGTATAAATTTTGAAAAAAGATAATTTTGACAAATAAATAAATTATCTTATCCTAATATTTACACACATAAATACAAGATAAAATGATATTATTTAATATAATATTATTAAAGATCATTTTTGATAAACATGATTATGATATGATAGAATAAGATAATATTATGTATAGGATTAGATTAAATAATGTCATCATATTTTGTGTTTGATATCTGCAAGACTTAGGATATGATAATTGTAGACATCCCATTTTGTCCGGGATCATTTGTTAATTAAAATTGGTCTAAGCTCGATTGTAAATTTTTTTATTTTTTTATTTTTATTTCTAGATTTTTATTGCATATTTATCATTTATCATTTTTTAATTTTTATCTCATGGTCTACTTATTGTTTATTTTCTTTTTCTATTTTCATTATCTGATTATTTAAAAAAAAAAAAGAAAGATTGAGATTAAGTTTGATGATGATCAGAAAGGATAATTAGATGCTAATCTTTAGCATTGGATGACTAATGGGAATTAAACTGAAACACAATCACTTGGTTTTATATATCATTACAATTCGCAGCAATAAAAAAACAGGAAAAAGATATAAGAAGAATCCGAATAGGAGAGGGAGAAGCAAAAACAAAGGGGGAAGCCCTATCTCCATTTGGCCTTCAAGGCCTCTCTTTGGTGGGTGATCTCCCCTTCCATGACCCGAAAAGTGCTTAAAGACCAAGACATCGCATTTGCCAATCGTGACGTGCCTGTGACTGCCCTCTGAGCAAACAACAGATGTGACATAGCTTGGAACCTCGGGTTGAGCTGCTGAAATGGAGAAGCTAGCTAGACAGCCCGTGTATGACCATGTAAAGGCGAAATCATTGAAGCAGGACCTTAAGAGGGAAGAGGAATTCTGGAGATGTCAATCTCGGGTTCAGTGGCTTCAAGCTGGTGATAAAAAGACAAGTTCTTTCCATGCTTTGTGTGTTCAGAGGCGAAGGCATAATCAAATTCAGGGATTGGTTTTTATGACAGTGGTATGTGGAAGGAGGATCATGAGGGTATTCAGGGTGTGATACATGACTCTTTTTCCACCATTTTCACTTCCTGCAGTCCGTAAAATATTACAGAAGCAGTGAGTGGTATATCTCGGGTATTACACCCACAATGAATGAAGCTCTTGTGAGTGATGTCACAGAAGAGGAGATTCATGCTGCATTACTAAAAATTCACCCCAACAAAGCGTCTGCGCCTGACGATTTCTGAAGAAATAGCCCAAGTCAACCAGATGGAGTTACGATCTGGCAAGAAATTACCTCCCGTTCCGAATTATGGTAAAAATCTTGTGCAAGAGTTGTCTCAGTCTAAGAATAGATCATCCCCAAATCCTGAAAGTCCCGTCCAGGATCATGGTCTATCGCAAAATCAAAACCCTTGGGGCATCCCTATAGACCGAGGTGCTGGGGGCACCCTCTCGAGCCAAAACGAAGTTACCCAACGAGGGAGATCACGAATGCTTGCTGGTCAAACATTAGCGGCTAACCCCTATAGTCTTGAGTCAAATCTTAAGAAAGGCAAGGCTATACCCCGCAAGGCTGGATCACCTGTCAATGGCCAACCTTGGCACAAGTTCGGGTACGCCATCATCAAAAATTAATAGAACGACTTTGGGTCTGCCAATATTTCTGATTTTCTCCCAACCTTGCCGCAACCAAGTTTCTCATGGCACGTCATATCAGAAATAATAGAGACCTTGGGTCCCTGCAACATATTTCTGATTTTCTCCCTAACCAATGGCACCGCCACAGCACGTCGATGAGGATAATGCTTTAGATAGTCTGGAAGAAGCAGAAAAAGTACTTCTTTATTTTGAGTAATTCTGACAAACCAATAAATTTCAGATGTAGTGATGAACACAAACTAGTTGGTGTTTCAGCAACACTTCAAGCCATTATTTCTTTCGTGGAGAATGGGAGAGATCATGTCAAATTGGTGAAGGCTATGGACAATCTAGTGGAGCCGCGTCGAATTCCTCAAGTCAAGATATATATATATATATTTTGAGTATTTTATTTATTTATTTATTTGTTTTTTTATGTGTTAGTTATTTTCAGAAGTATTTTATTTTATTTTTATTTTTATTTTTTGCAAAAAATAAAAATTTTCAAAAAGAAATATTTTTGAGGAAAAGTTGAAAGCATCAATTTTCCTTAAAAATAAATTTTTAAAAAATATTTTTTTTTGAGGAAAAGTTGAAAGTATCAATTTTTCTTAAAAATAAATTTTCAAAAAAGATTTTTTTTGAGAAAAAGTTAAAAGTATCAATTTTCCTTAAAAATAAATTTTCAAAAAATGTTTTTTTTTAGGAAAAGTTGAAAGTATCAATTTTTCCTGCACAAAAACAATCATTTTTTTCTTTTTATTTTTTAATGTTAAATAATCTAACGATGGAGCCTTTGTAAGTGAAACAGTAGTTTTCTTGCATACTCTTGAGTTGAGAGAATTTTCTCAATTTTCTGTTAAAAGTATTAGAGTCAATTGAGAATAATTTTCAATAATTAATTACTTGGTAAATTTTTAAAGCTCATTGGATAATACAAATTTAAGCTGGTACCATCTTTTATGGGCGTTGTGAGGGTGCTATAACCTTCTTCATATGTAACCGAACTCCCGAACCCTGTTCTGGTTAGTAAACCTGAACCTATTCTTTTAAGGACCCCTTAAATTTAGGTGTTCCCTGAAAAGACAGATAATTTAGGTGATCAATCGCACATAGATAAAAAAAATTGGTGGCGACTCCTTCAAGTCAATGTCTAACGATAGATCCCCAGATCTAGACGTTATGACAATAATTTATTTATCAATCAAAATTATCTTTTTTCAAAATTTATACAAGTTAAATTATTAATGTAATTTTTAATGATATAATTAGACATGTAAGTTTAATGTTAAAAATAATCCTCTCCACTTGGAGAAGATCAAATAATCCTATGTCAAAAGAATATTAATCTTTCTTGCAATCGTTATTTTTCTTTTTAGATATAAATCAAATATAATATAAAATAATTATCATTTTATCATATCAATAATTTTATGCATCAAACATGACTTTGATATTATTATCTTATTTTATTCTATCATAATATTATAAATTAAACACATGATGTATAATAAACTGAATCTATAAACCAATAATGCATCAAATGTAACAAAATAAAAAACCCAAAATAAAATACGAAAGAGAGAAAGAGACGGAAACAAAATGCAGTAGTACGACTTCTACTAAGCATTCTCTTTTTATCTTTTTCCTTAACTGCGTTTCTAGCTTGATGGAAGACCATAAATTGGGATGAGTTTAAAGAAGAGAAAGGGGGTTCAAAGACAGCTGCCAGTGGAGGGGCATGGTAGATGCCTTACCAGTTACTACCCTTAAACACTTTGCTGACCCGGGCAGTATTTCCCTTAACCAGACGTTCTCGTTTTAACATACAATACATGGAACCAAACGACTTTGACCCCCCGCCCCTTGCCCTGTGATGTTGGAATTACCTTGATATTTGAGGGAACATAAAAAGCATAGGGGTAAATACATTAATAACTCAACTAAGATGTGTGTTTAAAATAATCATTTAACTATTAATTTTTTAATTTAATCATTTAAATTTAAGTAATTATTTTTTATTATTCAATTATTAATCTTTAATAATATTTTAATATAATATTATTACATCAACTATTAAATATCATGTAACATTTTCACATTATTTTCACATTCATAATGTGTAATGCCATGTAATATATCAAATAATATTATAGTGTCAAGTGACACATAATGGCTACCGTAATAATGTCACATCAATATATTATTAAAAATTAATAATTAAATAATAAAAAAATTATTTATTCAAATTTAAATTATTAAATTAAAAAATTAATAATTAAGTAATTATTTTAAAATATTTACATAAATTTGATAATTTAAAATATAATAAATAACACGACACAAAAACAAAAAAAAATATAAATATAAATTATTTAAAATTTTATCAATAATTATATATAAATTTAATAAAATTAAAAAAAATATATATTTTTTATATTAATATAAATTATAATATAATTTTTATATATAATATAATATAAATACATCAATTTTAATATTTTATATCATATAAACGTACCATTATCAAATTCCACGGTCCACACGAAGTAGAAGCGACTAATTATGTGTTTTACGTTATAACGTACATCAAGTTTCTCCCCCAACTGCATTTTATTCTGTTCAAATTCGGTACTCTGCTGTTTTACCGAGAACGAGGCTCTCTTTGTTTAACAAAGAAAGACGGGGGGCTGCTTGTTCATATGAGCTTTCTCTCTCTTGTTCTACTTTAAGAATACCCCTTGTTCTCATCTCACTTCCACGCGTTAAAGGGCTTTCCCTATTCCTCTCTCTTGTTCTATAGTCGTTGGACTTGGACCTTCATATTTTCTGGGTTTTTGGCTACTTTCTTTGCTTTCATACACATAGTAGCACTAGAAAGAGGAAACTAAGACAACTCCATTTCTTGTTGCCTTCTCTTTGGTTCAAATTTAACTTTGTTTTTGAGCAATCGAAGATAAGATATTTGTTTGCTTAGTTAAGTATCTGGGACCAAAGAAGCTCAGCTTGTTTTACTCCAGCAAAAAAGCCCAGAAATTGGACGAGGAGAATGCTGCCTATGGGGTTTTAGTAACACTTTTTTGTAGTGATTAGGAGCTATATGAAGTAGAAGTCTAACAATGATAGATGGGAAACCCAAGAAAAGCAAGGTTTTTATTTTGTCCTTCATCTTTTTCAGTTTCTGGTTCTCCGTACTCAAATTTATGGAAAAGATATATTATTTGTTTAATTTTTGGGTGTAGTTCTTATGGTCCAAAAAAATGGTCAGAAAATGGTTCAATATCAAGAGCAAAACTGAGGACTTTCAAGCAGATGATCATGTTTACGGAGGTGGGTACTTGAGCTTCTTTCTGGGATTTCACAACCATTGCTTTAGTATTCATCAACTATAGAAATGGTTAGGATTTAGAATCTCAAGCTTTTATGCCAGAGAAGTAGACTGGTTGGTTGTGAAAAGTAAAGAGAATATTTTCCCTCTATTCAATCAGAACATGCCAACTTATCATGGATTACTTGGTCAATTGAAGGTTTATCTTTTCCTGGATTCTGTTTATCGGTACTCAAGATTCTGATGTCTTCTCTTTAATTCAATTTCTAAATTTTTGTTCTGTTTCTTTTTTTTTTTTTTTTTGGCTACAGTTTTTGCTCTGTGTCATAACTCGTATGTATAACTTGGGTTGATATATTACAGTGTTTCTCTTTGTTTTTCAATCTTCAGGAGGTGAAGTGGAATACAGGGCTAGTTTCTCAGAAAGGGAGCCATGCACAATCAAAAAGAGTAATACAGGTTTCCAAGCTCACCAGCTTTTGGGGAATTGTTTGGCTGTTTCTAAAAAGAAATTGTGCTGAGGTCTTTATTATTAATAATTTTCTAAATGTTGCTTTGATGTGCAGAAAAGTTTAGTAAGAATACAGAGCAAAGCTGGCGTGGGAGAATGAATCTTGATCACCCTCGAATCATAGATGTCCAAAATTATAGGTATCTTTTATTTTAAATTTTATAAAGAATTGTTTATCACTTGTATTCCTTTGTGATGCATCAGTACCAACCATCCTCTTTTCCATTGGAGCAGTATTTTTGTAACTACATGGAATGTGGCTGGAAAATCCCCACCTAGTAATTTGAATCTAGAAGATTTGCTTCATGCCTCACCTCCTGCAGATATATATGTCCTTGGGTATGTTTTGACAGTTTTGATCTTCATGTTTTGTTTACCAAACTCTGTTGTAGATCCGTTGCTCAAAGAATAGTTTATTTACCATGTGATTTCTTACAGGTTTCAAGAGATAGTTCCTTTGAATGCTGGGAATATTTTGGGGGCAGAAGACAATGGTCCTGCCAAAAAATGGTTGTCTCTCATAAGAAAGACTCTAAACAATCTTCCTGGAACCAATGGAGGTGGGGGATGCTATACTCCATCTCCTGTTCCTCAGCCCATTGTTGAGATAGATGCTGATTTTGAGGGGTCATCTAGGCAGAAGAATTCATCTTTTTTTCATCGCCGATCATTTCAGACAACCAGCAGCTGGAGAATGGACAATGACCCCTCGGTTTTGCAGCCACCACTTCACAGGCGATTTAGTGTTTGTGATCGGGTGATATTTGGTAATAGGCCAAGTGACTATGACTCCAGTTATAGATGGAGTAATAGGCCTAGTGATTACTCCCGGCCTAGCGATTACTCCAGGCCTAGTGATTACTCTAGATGGGGTTCTTCAGATGATGATAATGGGGTTGCAGATTCACCCAGTACTGTATTGTACTTTCCAATGTCCTATGGTGGATCTGCATCCAATGAACAGGCATATAGGGTGCCTGGGCATTCTAGGTACTGCTTAGTGGCTAGTAAGCAAATGGTTGGCATATTTCTCACAATTTGGGTCAGAAGTGAGTTGAGAGATCATGTCAAAAACATGAAAGTATCTTGTATTGGCAGAGGATTGATGGGTTATCTCGGAAATAAGGTATTACTTTACTGTAAAATGGTAGTTTTCACGTTATTTTGCCTATAAATCACTTTTCCCTCAAGAATCAGAGCCACTTGTGATTAAATCATATGGCTTGGTTTTGCCAGGGTTCTATATCTGTCAGTATGTCGGTGCGTCAAACAAGCTTTTGCTTCATCTGTAGTCATTTAACTTCGGGACAAAAGGAGGGTGATGAGCTAAGAAGGAACTCTGATGTCATGGAGATTCTTAAGAAGACAAGGTTTCCGCGAGTTGGTAATGCAGCTGATAAGAAGTCCCCTGAAACAATCCTTGAGCATGAGTAAGGCCTCTGCTAGTCTACCATCAATTAGTTTTTTTTTTTTTTTCCCTTTAAGATTACTTGAATGAATTAGAAATTCATAAGGGACAAAAGGAATTTGAAAGTAGATCAAGAATAGATCTGAAACAACATATAGAAATAAAGTCATTATGATTTGATGAAAAATTGAATTGGTTTATTGTAATATTATTTATGATGTTTGCATACTGACTATTTATTATTAATCCAGTCGAATAATTTGGCTTGGGGATTTGAATTATCGTATTGCACTCTCTTACCGGTCTGCCAAGGCACTAGTTGAGATGCAGAACTGGAGGGCATTGTTAGAAAATGACCAGGTATGCTTTACTGTTCTGTCACAAATTCCATAAATTTCTTCACAGGTTTGAAATACGTATCCTAAATACTACTATCAATCTAATAAGAAAACCTTTCATTGATGATTTTCTTCACAGTTAAGGATAGAGCAGAAAAGAGGGCGTGTTTTTGTGGGATGGAATGAAGGAAAGATTTACTTCCCACCAACATACAAGTATTCAACTAATTCAGATAGATATGCAGGGGATGATATGCACCCAAAGGAGAAACGCCGAACTCCTGCTTGGTAAGAAAGTGCCTCCTGCCATAAGGAATGATAAAGTATTTACAATCATAGCTCTGATGCAGAAAAAAAGATGGTGTGATAAAGAAAATTGGCTTATTGAAAGAAGTATTAAATCCCCCTTCCCCGTCTCCTTTCTACATATGTTTAAACCAAACCACTGGAGGTGCTGACTTAATTTAACTTTCTTTTTTCTTGTGCAAAGGTGTGACCGGATCTTGTGGTATGGAGAAGGCCTCCACCAATTATCTTACGTCCATGTGGAATCTAGGTTCTCAGATCACAGACCAGTTTATGGTATATTTTGGGCTGAGGTTGAGTCAAGCCATGGTCGATTGAAGAAAAGCATGAGTTACTCTAGTTCAAGGATTGAGGTAGAGGAGCTTTTGCCGCATGCTCATGGATACACTGAGCTAAATTTTTTCTGAAGGATGAGGGAATGGTTATGATCCACTTTCAAAGTATGCCCTCTCTCTCTCTCTCTCTTTGTAAGTGTATATTTTATGGTGGACTGGACACACATGCTTTGATGGTTCATTCACTTAGGCTTTAGTTGTCTCGTTTCCATATCATCAAACTATTCTGTGAAGGAATGATATGAATGCCTATTCTTTGCAATATTTGTTTTTTTTTTCCCATTACTAAGTGATTCCTATGGTTTACAACTACGAGGGTAAATATCTTTTGGAGAAATTTCCATTTCCTTCTGCATGTAAGCAATAATTTGTATTCTGAATCAGTCATGTAAATCCTAGTCGAGCTGATTTGGTTTCTTATCTTTTCTCAGTCTTCTGCGTCAAGTTTGTCTAAAATAAACAACTATAGCACACAAGGCTCGTATGTGATTGTGATCCTTGCCTCCTCGGCTTAACCCTTGACTCCCATAGCTTTTAAACATGGAACAAATACCCTCACCATATCTTCCAAGAAACTGAATCATGCCTCTATCTTTTGGTTACTTGGTTAATGGATTATGAGAATGAATCTATATGAAAACCCAGCTGTGAAAAAGAAAATGTACTTGGCATATAATGAAAGTGTTTGATATGTCCGTTCTCTTTCTCCATTGATTTTTTTTCCCGAGCAGAGCCATTGTCTTGTTCCTATTATTTAACTTTAGTACCCATATGCAGGTAGGAATCACTTTGAGGACATTCATTCTTAAGGGTGATGGAGACATTCCGTCACATACTAACCAAAAAAGGTTGGTCCTCTTTTCTTTTCCCTTTTTTTTATATATATATTTATTGTGTGGAAAACCAATTCTTAACCAGATTTGATTAGGTGTCATTCATTTAGTATTTTGGTTGTTTCCTAAATAAAAGGGATTTGATTCATTGATCAAATTCCTTCTTGGTAGTTTTCATTTATTATTAGAGGATTTTTACGTGATTTGTTATTATTTCTAGGATATCATGAAATTTGCCAGATTTGATGCTTATATACACTCTTATACTCTAGAAAGTTTATTAAGAATTCGTAAATAAAATTCTCATGAATTTCTTTATATTGGTTTCTTTGACTAATCTTATTTCAATGTTTTCTTGATCAGGTGTAAATTTTGTAATTGATTGGTTCACTAACTTCACGCAATTGCAAATTTCGACTCCTCAATCATAATTTGATGTTAGCTTACAAAATAACAGTCTCAGTTCAATGCATAATTAAGTTAACTGATTAAAAAACAACCACATCTATGGCATCTCAAAAGCTCTGTAGGATATTGATAATTCTTAGTGCACTTTTCATTACAGGTGATTACTTCTTATACTTAAAAGTAAAATTTAGCTTACTTAGGTGATAATGATAGATCATTTTGGTTTTGCAGGATGAACTTGCACTATCAAGAGCTGCCTAAATGGGTACTTGAAGATTGTTTTATTCATGATGATTCTTTCGTTATTTTAGGAAATATTTTGATGAGTTAAAAAGAAGATGAATTATGGTCTATATAACCATTAGGGTGCTTACTTTTTGTTTGAAATGCAAAGAGAAGTAAAGGGTTTGATGGATACTCATTACCAAAGTGATAGAGGAAATGTAAAAGAAGAAAAAAAAAGAAGTGATAAAAGAAATCGGATTGCTTCTTTCTCCCGCTGCTTTTGCTAATGATTTTACTGGAAAAGGAGTTTCCTTGATAATCTAACATTTGCACTGCCATTTACTATTTTTTTACTGTGCTGTGAGAACAAACCAGAAAAGCACCGGACAGATTTGCAGGCTTGGCAGGTTTATGGAAGCCATGATTAAGAGACTTCTCTTTTGAAAGAGTGTTTTTTTATGTTCACCTTTGTCCTGTATGCATCATATCATCAGTTAGTTCTTACCCGTGCGGAATGTAGAGAAAGTAAAATTTGGTGGATGCTCTGCACAGCAGCGGACAGATTTTTCAACCTTAACCTTTAGAGGTGTCCATTGACATCCTACTTCATGCTTTGGATCCACCTCTAACTCTGCAAATATATCATGGATATATTACTCAGGCATATGGTAAAGGATCAGAAGTCTGCAAGTGATATCCTGGCAAAAGTAGGTTAGTGGCTCCCCCTTTTTTCTGTGAGGTGAACAATATATTTGAAAGGAACATGACAGTTTATATATCTGACAATTAAGTTGGCAAATCATGGTTTTAAGGCTGTATTCCTTCTGAAAATATTTCTGTTCAGATTTCATGTTTTGCTGTGTTTAATAATCTGGTTACTGTTTTTTTATTTCAAGTAAGTGTAAAATATAGCTATTAGTCTTTGGTTGTCCTGTTTTGCTGACTTCATTCTATATTTTAAAACCAAAAGTATAGAGGATAATATAATCTGCCATGACTCTGACTATGTTTTGGAATTTTTTGTTATAACCTGAAGTACCCTTTTGTTAGTGGGACGTGAAAGCAACATTGGCTGGCAAAAGCATGTTCCTTTTTGTCTCTGCAATGCAGACCATAGCAATGAATAGGTCTTATTCCTCTGCTATTCAGCTTGCAGACACAAGGCTGCTAAAACCTGTCTAAGGCCTCTTCCTTCTCCTACAATTTTCTCTGGCTTAAAGTATGTAAGATTAAAAAAAAAAAGATTTATCTGCTATAAACGTTACAAAGATTATGATCTCCCCGAAATATCTCCTCCTTTTCATGAGATGATTATGCACACACAACCATTAACTCGGCAAGCATATGATCAAAGAGTGGTCCAATGAGTCTAAAACATTAAGGCTTTATATATATATAAATATATATATTATATTTATATATATATATATATTTGAATTTGAAGATATCAAGATTTAAATCATCACTGAAATTAAAAGTTTAATGGCAGTACCATACCAACAAATCATACAGATATTATCAACATTATGATTGTTTTAAGCATACAATTGATAGAAAAAAAATTATAGAAAACTAAAGGTTTTTGAGTCGATGGATTCTCGACGAGAATGAAAAGAAAAAATAACAGAAGAGGATCAGCTATACTTAGGGGTGTAAACTAACTAAACATTGCAACGTTAGTGGTTCGTTTGTTTATTTTTAGGGTTACTTGTGTTTGTGAAAAATTCAAACACTATGTTTAAGTTTGATTCGTTTGGATATTAAAATATTTAAACTTAATTTGAGACCTATTTGTTTAAATTAAATAAATTTATTTATAAATATTAAATAAATATGTTCATGAATATATAAATAAATATAAATGAATAATTAAGAAATTAATCTTGCTGACCAATAATTTGGTCTCTTAAAAGTGAAGGAAACATGCTTATTTATAAAGAGTTTCCTTTGTTTTCCTTTACAAAGAGTTTCCTTCCCTACATTGGTTTTCCTTAACAAAGAGTTTCCCTTCCTACATTGATTTTCCAAGCTATGTGGGATAGAAAGGCTATAAACAAAAAGTTCCATCTATAACTTATCAATTTTAAGAGATTAAAAATTATATTTACAATAATGCTTTTTTTTTAAGTTGTGAAATATTTTAATATACGTTAAGTATACTTTTCAATGTATTAATATTAAATTATAATTAAAATCTTATTAAAAAATATTTAATCATAAAGTAGTTATCTTAAAATGAATAAAAATAAAATATAAAAAAATATTTATTAAAATTATTCTTAATCGTTAAATGAACTTATTCCCAAATATAAATGAATGAAATAAATCTCAATTAATGTTTAATTCGTTTATTAAATAAATATAATATTATTCAAAATTATTTATTAAATTTAATAAATAAATATATATAAATAAAAATTAAATATATTCACAAATAATTCATAAAAAACCTCTATTCATTTACATCTCTAGTTAATCTATTAATCAAGTTCGGAAAGAAATTTTCAATTCTAGTAGGAGTAGGAGTAGAATTTGGTTTACATAAAAATATCTAACTCATATACTTTTCTCAACAGCTTCACTGTAGACATTTATTTGAGTGACATTTGTCCAAGGACAACAAAGGAATTTCGTCAAACGCAAAGGGTAATAAAGAAATTTAGATGGCATTCTTTGAGTAGAGCAACAAAACCATGGGGAATTCTTGATACACCTACGTTTTTTTCTATACACCTCATTTTTTTTTTAATTTTTTAAGTGAAATTACTATAGTACTCATATCATAAATTTTATAAGTTTTGAAAATTTATTTTCCAAAAATCATAACACATCATGGAAATATATTTTCGAGAAATCATAACACTTCTCAAAAATACATTTTCGAGAGTGCAAAATTGAAATTTTATGAAAAATTACCAGAAAAAATTATTAAAATTATTTGTAAATAGGTATAATAAAAAAATTATTATTAACAAAATCATAAATTTTAAAATTAATATAAAATTATTTTTACTATTTTCATCTTAAAGAAAAAGTAATATCTTATGAGATCATACTTCAATTAAAGATAAAATAACAAATATATTTTTTTATAAAATTAAAATTTATTATTTTTTAATAAATTTTTTTATCGATTATTAAAATATTATAATAGTTTTAATTACACTAAACTCCTTAAAGAAATTTCTCCATTTACTTATCATGATGGGTTTCTCCAATTAGCATATTAGATTTTGCCAAAATTGTATAGTATTTAATTGTACTACTTATCCTCCATCATTATTTATAAAGCATGCAATACTTGTAAACAAAATCTCTAATTTCGAGATAGTTTTAATTTTTCCAACTCCCTTTCTATCGGTTCTCAAATTCATACGAGGTCGAAGACATAGCAATGGTGATTTTGTAGCATTTTAACAAAATTGTATATTATTCAGTAGTATTCTTTATACAGTTTTAAAGAGTTTCAGCTCTTATTTGTTGATCAAACTTGATAATTTTTTTATCACCCTTCGTAACATTAACAAATAAAATATTTAATTTGAACCTCATAAGATTTTATTTTTTTTTTCTAAAATTAAAATCATAAAAGTAATTTTTTTATTAATTTTAAAATTTATGATTATTTTAATAATAACTTTTTTCATTACACAATTATATAAATAATTTTAATAAATTTTTTTTGTAGTTTTTCTTAAATTTTTACTTTTTCACTTTCAAAAATGCATTTTCAATAAATGTTATGACTTCTCGAAAATGCATTTCTGAGAAGTGTTATGACTTTTCAAAAATGATAAATATTCAAAAACTTATGAGCATTTGTGAAAATCCGTACCCAACCTGTGATGTACCTTTTATGAGACAAAAATGTGAGACATTCTGGTAAAAACGGACAATACCTCACAGGTTGGGTGCGAGTCTTCACAAATGAAATCAGAATGGTCACCAGTTAGCGACCGTAGGAGTCACTAAATGCTATACGGTGGCCTGATGTGATCTTTTTTCTGTGGATAGATTCGGCTTGACAGGGATGTCAAGCATTAAAGGTGGGAAGATTGTAAGCCCCCAATCCCACATCGAAAGGATGTATGGATAAAGAATGATATATATGTAGAGACTTAATCTTAAACTTGCGAGACGCTTTTTGTAGGACAAAATTATGAGACCTTCGAGTTAAAGCGGACAATACCTCGTAGGTGGGGTGCAGATCTCCATAAAAAAGGTATTTAAGTAATTTCACTTATAAAACATTTGAAAAAAAAAGTGTGGTGCATTTAAAAAAACAAAATCAGGTCTATTTAGAGCTCCCAAAACCAGTAGCATCACTCCAACCGCCACCACAATCCTATCTTTATCTACTTTTCCTAAAACTTTTTCCATCTCTTTTCAATTCCTACTTAAAACCAATAAAGGCCTTTTTCAACCACCTTCACAATCCTAATTTTTTTTTCACCTCAAAACCTAAACTCCAATCTCACAAATTCCTCATCAAAGATTGCATGTTTTTGCAAGAATAAGGGCCATCTATTGCCATTGTATGCATCATTAGAGCTTAGGCCAATAATTATTTTCCATTCTCTTTGATTGTGATTTCTCTTACCGTTCCCATAGGCTTCTCACCTTCAAATGCTTGACTTGCAAGTCTATTATATCCAAGATCAACTCTTCATTGTCTAAGAACTCAAATGAGGCAATTACCAATTGTTGGTAATTTTAGATGGGATCGAAAGAAATAGAAACAAGAAAATGATAGAAGGAAGATTAAAGAAAATGGGTTTTGATTGGTAAGTTATTTGTTATTTTTTCCTCATTTTGAGATTTTTTCCTAAATTTTTTATTGTTTGGAGGAATAGGCTTAAAAATTTCACAATTTTTTTTTTTTAACTTTTACTATGTCTTATGATAATGAAATCAATACATTGCTTAAAAAAAATTTTTGATGTAAATTTTTTATATAAAAACTGAAGGGGGTACATTGGCTAAAGAGTTTGTTTGCTGGTATAATAAGCATCTTGATGGAAGAAACTTGGACCCCGAATTAACGAGCATTGATACAACTATTGTGCTTGGTCAAATAATTTTTTTTTAATCAATTTCTATTAAGTTAGCTTGACTGCATTATGGCAACACTTGGATTGGTCATTTTAAGATTTTTTTTTCTCATTTAAGTTACAAAATTCAAGAATTGTTACTCAATTCCAATTAGATAAAGCATAATCCCAATTCAAGGGGAATCAAAAACACAAAAAGGATTTGTGAAGCACTAGTTAGGGTTGAAGGTTGTTGCAATAAAGAATTTGACCAGTGGCAGATTAATTTCTAGTTTTCACCAAATGAGATTTTTACAGTCATTTGATGTTCAACTATGCCTTTGAAAGCATTCATTGAATATATTTAATGAAAATAATCAAAAGTTATGACTTTAATATATTCAATCATATTAATGATATGAACAAAGATCAAGATTTGGGTTAGGAAATAAATTAAATATTTTGATAATTTATATCCAAAACTCTCTAATAATGATTGTTGTTCAAGGTTGCTTTAGTATTGTAGATTATTTAAATGATCTATATATATATTTTTTATAATGTTGATTTAATAGATATGGCAAGCAAAAAGATTTTGATATGTGGCTAGATCAAATAATTTAAAATATGATAAGGTGATACAATACGAAAATGATATGAAAAAAATATGAAAATGACATGGATTAAAATTTTAGCAAAAAACATATATGGGCTTAACAAAAACCCAAAAATGTAATTTATATTTTTCATATCGACATAAATTGTGACCCACAATTTTCATATAAAATATGATACGAATATACAAATTTCATCTGTTTTACATAACTCAAATATATGAATTGACAAATTTACCCATGGCTACACATGAGTACCTTTCTAGTAATATAAATACATTAGCATTCAAACTTTATTTTTTAATAAAATATCAAATAATTTTTATAAATCATATTTAGTATCTATCAAATTTAATACTAAAAATTAAATATTTAGTACTTCAAATATTACATGTCATCTTATGTATTCAATCACTCACATAACCAAATGGAGTGTGGGGACACGTATTAACTCTTTGTTTAAATGAAAAAATTTGCAAAGTTCGAATCTTGATTTGTAACAAATAAAATGTTTGAATCTTACTAGCAAAATGCCAAAGGTTTAATCCTAACTACAGAGAAGTTTAAATCAAATAGTTACAGAGACATTATAATAATTTTTGAAGGAGATTACCTTTTATATATTATATAGATATTTATCATATTATATTTTTTAATTTTTATTTTATTATAATGATTTCATATATAGTTAACTTTTATGTAAATAATTTAATATGTAATTTATTAAGGTTTTTATAGTAATTTGCATAAAATATCACATGTCAAATTTCTATGAAGCAACAACTAAGGTATTTTATATTTTTTGTATTAGCACAAATTGTAACTTGCAATTTTCATGCAAAATACAATACAAATACACAAAATTCATCTATTTTACATAATACAAATATACAAATTGATAAATTTACCCACTATTATGCATGAGTACTTTTCTAATAATATAAATACTAGTGTGTGAAGCTGACTTCGCACTATTTGTTACAATAATTTTTTATATTCTATTGAATTGGAAACTTATTTATGGTCAATGGAAGCTCAAAAAATCAAGTGAAAATAATTGAGTTAAGCACAAAAAAGAAAGTGCTTAGGTAGTTTGTTCCATCTTCAATTGTACTATGATGCTTTCTAGCTTGCACATAAATAATAGCAAAATTGCACGAAGTTCAAGCTGAGACAAAAAGATAAAAGTTATGAATTTTGGTATAACCACTCTATTAGAAGCATTGATTAAAAAAAAAATTACTACTTACTTGAAACATCTTGAAAGCATGCAAGAACATATCTTTTTTTTTCTTACTATGGTGTTAACACAAACTTTCACTTCTAAAATCAGTAGTACAAAGCATATGACATAAGGGAAAAAAGAAAACTAAGTAATTTTTAATGAAAATTTTTTTTTATGATTATAAACAAAATTATTCATGATTACTGAAACCATAAGATATTAAAATCACAATCTTAAAATAGATCAAATTAAAGATACATGTGTTTTAGAGTCTATCTTGCTTCCTCATGAAACATACTTTTCTATTAATAATGGAAAATTTGTGTATCAAGTATGAGAAAAGGAGTTTCAAGCTAGCTCCATATAAATCATTGAAAAGGAAAAGTTATGGTATGATAATAGCATCAGAAATCTCTAAATGAGAAAGTAACAAAACTTTCAGTTCAATAGGAAGCACCTACAACAATGCAAACAAAGCCATTAAAGCCAAAAATATCATCAAATTAACTATCCACAAATCAGATGCTTAATCCACCTAATATCTTTTATATTTAATTAGCTCCTTCAATTTATCAACAATAAACATGAAGCCATTATCATCAATGTAGTAAAAATTGTCAGTCTTTAACCATCAATCTGAATCAAGAGTTAATGCTGTAACTTCTACATTATTGAAATAACCTGTACAATAACAAGATACTAACAATCAATAAAAAGAGAAAGCACATTAACTAAAAAAAAAAATTAAAAACACAAACAAAAAGGCTGGAGTGTTAGGTAAGCTTATTAAGGCTATAACTTTACAGACTGTAAGCATTAGGCCTGCTTGATAACATTTCAACTTTTCTATCCGACTTGAAATCATTTAGGCAATTGACAAAATGTAACATAACACAACAACTCGAAACTAAAACCTACTTCATAATTGCCAATTGCCAACGTGCTGTTCCTATTTAAATGCTCACCTGGCCAAGTCCATAATTTTTACTAACCCAGTTTAAGGCAAAGTGTAGCTACTTAAAGCTATGTAAAGAAAATTGGATTGTTGTTTCTATTTATCGTAAAGAAATACAAAAATGTAACTTTTAGTTGTTCAAGTCAAAAATTTCACCTTGAAAGGTTTTCAAAAACATAACATAAAATAACAAACATAACAAATATCTGATTTGAAAAAGATCACTGAAAATAAAAAACTCAAAATTTTTTACTAGAACCAATAAAACCAAATCAAGTGTCACGAATTAAAATTTTTAATGCAATTTTGATGGTGAAAATAACTAAATCAAAGCATGGAGAGAAAGAAAATAACTAAAAAGTAAATCCAAACCTTATTGAAAGTGATAGTAGGAAATTTTAAGATATGACGCGTCTTAAAACTCAAATGCAAATCCAAATTCACTAAAATGAAACTCAAATTGCAAATAAATTTAACAATTGTGGATAGCTAAAAACTAACAACTAACCATTAGCAATCGGTGTTGCCATCACAACAGCAACCGATGATGTCTCGTCTTTTTCGACATTCATGTTTTCTCCGGTGATTAGAACTTCATCATTCCCATAATCTCTGAGATCCATAACAGGTGGCATGCACATTTCTTTAGAACTTTTCAAAACTGGCAATGGTTTCTTTACATTTTCCACCTAAGATAAAAACTCGCTAAAAAGTCAATTCTCAAAACCTAAAAGTTAAAATAAAAATCATCTTCGAATGCATTTTATGTTGACTCCTTCTACCATTTTGGAGACGGAGGCTTATCATTAGAAGAAAACGATATTTTATTATCAGAGAAAGATCCATTTTGTCTCATTGAAAACCATGCCTCTCTGGTTTTCTTTTTGTGTTAGTTTTCTTGTAAAAACCAAATAAGGGAAAAATCATGAAAAACCAACACAAAAAATCGTATACGTGGCAACCTCAGAATCCTTTGGGATTTTTTATTTTTATAAATGATAGTATAGATATTAGCATTCAAACTTTATTTTTTAATAAAATATCAAATAATTTTTATAATTCATATTTAGTATTTATCAAATTTAATACTAAAAATTAAATGTTTAGTAGTTCAAATGTTACATGTCATTTTATGCACTCAATTGCTCACATAACCAAATGGAACATGAGAGACACGTATTAACTCTTTGTTCAAATGAATAATTTCACAGAGTTTGAATATTGATTTGTAACAAATAAAAAATTTGAATCCTATTAGCAAAATGTCAAAGGTTTAATCCTAACTAGATAGAAGTTTAAATCAAATAATTAGAGAGACATTATAATACTTTTCGAAAGAGATTACTTTTTATATATTAAATAGATTTTTATCATATTATATTTTTAATTTTTATTTTATTATAATAATTTAATATATAGTTAACTCTTATGTAATTAATCTAATATGTAATATAATAAGGTTTTTATAGTAATCTACATAAAATACCACATGTCAAATTTCTATGAAGCAACAACTAAGGTATTTTAATGATTTAATTTTATATCATATTAAAATTTAATATGCAATTTAATATGGATATTATAGTAATTTTGGTTAATTATGGTAGGAAGGGTATTCTCATAATTATAGTATGAGAATTATCATAAAATGATATTTTCGTAATTATAGTAGGAGGAAGATTATAATAACTTTAGCCAATTATGGTATAAAGGGCATTTCAGTGATTATGATAGATGGAACGTTATAGTAATTTTGATTAATTTTATGATAAGAGAGGTATTTCAATAATTATAATAGATAGTGCATTATAATAATTTTGACTGAAAGAGGGGTATTATAGTAAATTTAAACACATAGCAAACAATTATCAAATAATTAAAAAGGCATTACCTTCATTTCCATGATAGGTTACTTTTATATATTGTTATATAGATTTGAAGACTAACAATGCAATATATTGAAAGATTAATGAGAAAAATAGAACAATAAAATAATTATAGAAATATAAGGGTTTTGAGTATTTACATCAATAAACCATAATCAGTTCGAAGTTTTATCATTATTAAATTACAAAATAACATATGCATAAAAGGCATTTTTCTTTAACACTATGTTTGGATTGAGGGGAGGAAAATGAAAGGAAAAAAAATAAATGAAAGTAATGGAAAGAAAAAAACCCTTTCTTTGTTTGAATAAATTTTTAATTTAAATGAAAAGAAAGAGATTAAAACTCAATAACCTTTAATTCTCCTTGTAATCCTTATTTTTCTAATACCTCAATTTGGAAGAAAAGCTAAAGAAAGGAAAGTTGAAAAAAAATTATTTTTATAAAAAAATGATTATATCTATATTTTTATTATGACATTAGATTTGATTATATAATTGACACTTCCTACAAAAATAAAATTTTTTATGAGCATTTTATATAATATCAAAGTTTATAAATATTTTTTTGATTTTTCAAATTTTAATAATAAAACAAGCCAAAATATTGTCAAAATAAATTAAAATACTGAATTAAACATAAAATTAAAAGTAAATCAATAATTAGTTAATGCATCTTACCGTATTAAACATGTTCAATTTTATTTAAAAAGATTTATTTATATAAGTTAGGTAGTATAAAGATTTATTTGTATATTATATGTTATTTTATAAAAAAAATGTTATAATTAAAAAAGTATTATAATGAATTATTTCTTTTTTTTTTTTTCATTGTTTATTCAAGTAATGATTGTTATAATTCTTTTATTTCCCTTTCCTTTATTAATTTTAACTATGCTAATAAACAGTACATGTACCCTTTCTTTTTCTTTAAAATTTTTTTTTCTTTTCTTTTTTTTTCCCTTTCTTTTATTAATTAATATCTATCCAAACATGGTGAAAGTTTTATACCATGCTATTAAAGACACAATCACATAGACATTTAGTTATAGATGTTATCTCTAATTATGTTGTTGTTCCCTTAACCTTTCTAATAGGAATACCATTTACATGAGATCTACAAACAATAGGAATACTGTTTACATGAGATCTACTAACAAAATAACATTTATAAAAAACTAAATCAATAAAAGAATACAAAAAGTAAATAGAAACTCCTAATCAAAATCTTATTTTTCCTATATTCATTTGCTCCATAATTGTAAATAAGTGCCTTATAGCTTATATATAATTGAAAGCAAATTATGTGTTTCAATGAAATAATCAAAATGTAGCAAATCACATAGCTATGACAGCTACTTGAAATTGAATTGAAATTATTTATCTTATCAAATTTTTTTTAAATTATACAACAATGATTTCTCATAAGTATTAACTTAGTACACATCATAACATTAAGAGCAAAAATATTGAATCCCAATATTCATTTGCTCACTACCTGGAAACTTTATTTTTACTCTATTTCAATTTTCTGATAACTATTTTTGTGCATTAAATATCAATTTCAGTCTTTGTCATAAAATTTTGAAGTCTTGATTATAGAAGCAAATGAAGTCCAACAATCAACAACTGTAGTATCTTTTTATATTATGAATAATTCTGATAAATTCCTCATAAATAAAAGCATAATAATAAAATTACTAATACACTATTAAAAATTAAAAATGATTCTTATATTGCATAGTATTAACCTAAAAAAGATTCGTACCTTGTGCCAATTCTTTTTTTTTTTTGGTACATTTGATGTCAATTCCTTTGTTTCTTGATTGCATCATCAATAATCAATATAAAAAGCCATTCCTCAGAACAAAAATGCAATAATCCCTTTTAAATTTATACAACGTGATGTCTAAAATACTAATATATTAATTCACTGATATGGTGGACATACAAGCAAACAAAAGAACTTAGAAAAAATAATTTCAATTGAATTTTTGACTCAATAATATTTAATTGAGTATAACAATTTGTAGATAATGTCTAAAACAAATAGAATATATTTTCATTGGTTTAAAACAACAATTAAAGTTAATGATTCAAAGGATGTTATATCAGATAACACAAACCACAATGGGCTCATAAGGAAAAAATTTCAAATAAAAAAGAAAATAAATTCTTAAGTGATAACTTTGAAGTTTCAAGTTATGATCAATAAAACAAATCAAAAATAAAATTCATACAAAATTTGTTGAGGTTATTAAAGTCCAAACAACTTAAAAGGCATATTATAGATAATATTTTAATTTAAAAAATAAAAATCTAATAACAAATATTTTCAAGCTTGCTTTAATTGAAAAAATTACTAAAAAGTATAATATAATGAAAGAGACAACCTAATATTTATTCAACACAAAATTTTCTGTTAAATAAAAAGGAAAGTATAAATATTAGTGTGGATTAAAAAATATATGAAATATAATCGGAAGAATTAAAAAGCAAATATAAAGTTAAAAAAAAATCTCAATCATACTTCAGTGAATAAAAAAAAAAAAAAAAACTCAATGCCAAATGTATTTTAGCATGTTTTGATGAAAAAAATTACTAAAAAAAATGAAAGAGGTTATCTAACACATAACTATCATAAATATCATGCTAAATAAAAAACAAAAAATTAAAAACATAATATGCCTAAAAATAAAAATGAAATTTAATAAAAGGAATGCAACAAACATTATGAAATATAATCAAGGGAGAAAAAAACCCAAGCGAAAACAAATTTGAGCAGTGCATTTGTTTTAAAAATTAGTAAAAGTTAGTTATAGTTGCCGACAGGGAACTTGATGCTTGGAAGCTACAAGACATGGTGAAGGAAATGAAGCTGATTTGATCCCCAAATGGTGAGATCAATAGGTGGGAGGAGCAAATTCTGTTCCCTTTCACTTGCTTATTCTCTCTTTTTATTTTTCCTGTTTCTCTTTTCTCATCTTCCCCTCCTTTACAGTCATCCATACCCATTTTTAGTCCCAAACACCGCTTTTTCTGCTCTCTTCTCTAACATTTCTCATTCTTCTCTTAATTCATTATTCTCAATTTCTTTAGGCAAATCTTTCTCTTTCTTTTTTATTTTTCTTTATTTCCGCTCTGCAGATGCATATCTCTCTTGTTCTTGAATTTCAAATGTTTAGGGTTAATCATTAAACTTCAAACCAAAAGCTAAAATAGTCATTTCACAATAAGAGACAACTTTATCTACTAATCCTTTGAGATTCTTTATTTTTTAAATTGTATGTTATAGATACTATTTTTATAATATAAAATTACTCTTCAAATTATGTTTTTTTACTGCAAAGAGACAGTTTTAAATGTAAGTAATAGATATAAATGTGATGATTTGGATGAATGTGTAAGGTTCAGCATTATGAAATCATTATTAAAATATTATCTTGTAAAGGAATTTACTTATTGGCATGTGCGATCATCTTAGGGCGTGTGTTCACATAAGTAGCCAACATGATTCATTTTTAACTCATTGTAAAACTAAGCTGAACTCATTCACTTCGTAAAACGGGGAAACAGAAGAGACTGTGGGGGCTTCGAAGTTCTTATCCTCTCTAATTCTGTGGAACTCTACAGGTCTCAGTGGCAGCTGAAGACTGAAACTAAAAAAATTTTAAAATTATGTGTTTAGGTAAAGGTTAAATAACTTTCATTGATCTAGTTTGTTTGTTGTTGAAAATAATAATGATTTTATCAGCTGTTAATCTTACAGTAGAAATAGCATTTTTAGCAATAAATATTTTGAACATTTCTTTACGAATAAGAAATCAATGATTGAATGATAACTTATTTGTTTATATTAAAAAAATATATTCAAAAGTATTGATAATAAAATTATTATATAACAATTTAAAGTTTAAAATTGCATTAACAACAATTATAATTGAATATGAAAGTTTTAACTTTTTTATTATTATATGGTTATTATTGTTTTTTATAATTATTATGTTTGAATTAAACCCGACTAAGTAAAATTTCTGATTTTGCAAGCATAACCACACTTAAGAATTGCATACCTATCATTAATTAAGTATTAAGTAGGTTTATCTCAGTAAAAGTTTACATCCTTGAAGAGCCAAGGAAAACAACAACGAAATTTGACGAGCCAATATCATGATTTTCTCTTTGCCATTTGATGTCTCGCTTCCCGTATGAGACGCATACTTTTCCGGGACTGAATTTTCCATTAAATGCGGCTTCCTCTGCTTTCGGTGTGGTTATTGTCCTCACTCAAGTTCAAGGGAACCTGATTCTGGTCCAGAACTTGAGGGCAACAACATCCACACAGGGCACAGAAGGCAGAGTAAGGTTCCTCTCAGGGCTTTCTGGTGGAAGCACTACTGGCATTGGAGCTAGAACTTCAAATGTTAAACAACAAGAAAAAGGAAATATGTTACGCTTATGAACGGATGAGAGATCACATCATAAAATATGAAAAAAAAAAAGTATTCATTTGAATCTGACATTACGTCGACAAAGGGTCAAAGAAGGTCCTGATATCTAACAATTTGACAATGGCAATGATAGTGGCGTGCTTACAAGAGCAATAGAGGATGACACCAGTGAGCACAAGCAGTTATATCCAGTTTGGACGATTTGATTAAGGGCTTTGCAGCACGCAATATCAATGGAAGAGTTAATGCCCTGATTGAAACACTGCCCAAAGTCCATATCCTGCTAGAGCAGCCTTGCATTTGGCTGTTAACCGTCGTGGCAAGCTTGAAAATCACAATTGCTGATAGCAAAGTAAACAGAAATGAAACTTACAGCTCCCTTAAACCCATGATTATAAGTATGAAAGTGAAGAATCCTAGTTATTTACGCGCCTGTAATGAGAGCAACGTTATTCTCAAGCTGACTACAGCAGTACCTACCAGTTCCTTTCTTTGCAATTTTCTTGAAACAAAGGCAAAGAAAATGAAAATTTTTGATAGGTAATTTGGTAAATTGAGATTAGTCACGTACATTGTGAGAAGTAGATAGGTGAATCAAACCATTTTTCTCTTAACAAACTTTGAGGCTTTAATTTGATGACTAGACATGAATGATGATCGAGCTTACCAAGAGAGAAATTCAGCTTTATTCCATGTATGTTTGCTTTGTTGAAATTAATCATAATTTATTAATTAGTTGATTTATACCTCTCATTTATAAATGTTTTTTCTTTTTTCTTTTGGTCATTTTAGACATCAAATTAGCCACTGGGGATGAAAAAATTTGTCATTTCAGAAATAAACAAATTTTATAATTTTATTACACAACAAATAAAAAATACAAGGAATGTGAAAAATGCAAGTGGGATTGGCAGTTGAGGGTGTACGAACAGGGCGGCTCCCTGTAGTTGCCTGTTGTGGCTTCAGAGCCAACAGTTGAAGATGGTGGAATCAGAACCAGTGTGGTGTCGGGTTCTGGTGGCTCAGCGGATGATGTTGGTTCTGGCACAATGGAACCTGCTCAAAAAAACAAAATCACTGAAATCACTGTCAAACTGATTATTGCAATAGGCTTATTGGTAACTGTTTTAATGATTGCCTTTCAAATGTAATAGCTTTGACAATTGATCTCAAAGACTGTTTATTTACCTTTTGGGCTTAAAGTTGGTGAAGCTCTTGGAGAGAGGTGGGTGAAAGTGAGATAGGACCTGTCAAGGAATAACTAAACAAATAACCATATATAATTCAGTTCATGAACAGCTCCAGACTATTTTTTTTTTATTTGTTAGAAAGGATGCCGCAGGATAGAGAAAAGATTGTAAGTGTTGGGATTGACTCCAAACCTATAGATGCTATTTTTTAATTGTGATTGCATGAATGAATTGAGGTAAGCTCTAGGTTCAGCTCTAGCCTATTTGAAATAAACCATAATTGTTCCATATAAAATTTGAGTCAAATTACAGCAATTTGTAATGGCATCCTATAATTAGTTTCAATATATATATATATATTGAGAGTAGAGAGCATAGGGAAGGAAATAGTCACTGTGTTTGTTAACAACCTTTCAAATAAGATGTTTTGTTTTTGGTTTGGTAATTTTAGATAATTAGACACCAAGAGAATAGTTAAGTGAGTAGGCTATTAAATGGTGTAATTAGGTTTCTGGTTAAGTTTTGAGTAAGGAGTTTTGGTGACTTTTCTCATTCTAAAAGCCTCACAGTTGTAAAGATTTATTTGATAGTAGATTAGTTTTAAAGTAGGCCATTTTGAGTTGGGCCAAAATAAATATATTTGTGTGTTCTTATTCTTGATTTGAGCTTACTATTTTGTTCGTGGGTGCTGCATGTGTATGTTAATTTTTCAACAAGTGATATCAAAGCTATGGTGATCCTTAACAAGTGGTATCAGAACATGGTTGAGGTTTGAGGTTCGGGAAGAGGAGAGGTAGGCCTAAGAGAGTGAAGTAAGTATTTCAAAATGTTTGAAGAAGGTATGTCCAGTATGCCTATGCTTAAGTTTAGGATTCCATTATTTGATGGAAAGAGTAATTTCATGTTATGGCAAAGTACGATTCAAAATCTGTTAGTACAATAAGGGTTGGATCAGGCATTAGAGAGTAGTAAGCTTGAGGGAATGTTTGATGGTAATTGGAATAGAATTCAAAAGAAAGTTGTTAGTACTATTAGATTGGTGCTAGCTCTAGAGGTAAAGTATAGTATATTGACTAAGAGTACTTTGAAAAGTTTATGGGATAAGCTTGAGGGTATTTATGCATCAAAGTCGTTAACTAACAGATTATATTTAAAGATGGATTTGCATTTTTTGAAGATAAAAAAAAGTACGAGTCTTCATAATCACCCGAATGAGTTTAATATATTGGTTTTTCAATTGCTGGCAATTTCTATTGATAAGTTAAAAGATGAAGAGAAGGCTTTAATTTTGCTATCATTTGTGCCCAAGTCTTATAGGCCTTTAGTCCAGACTTTGTTGGTGGGTAGGTCTACTTTGAAGTTAGATGATGTGACTGCCCTGTTATGTGAGAACGAAAGGTTTATGGGAGCATAAAACTCATCACCTAGGGAGAGTACACTAGCTGTAAAAGGTTTTGATCATGAGAGGACTCAAAAGAGGATTGATGGATCAAAAGAAAGATCCAAGTCAAGAAATAAAGATTATAGTGACATAGAATGTTATTATTATGGTAAAAAGGGACATTTTCAAATGTAAGAAGTTAAGAATGGATATGGCTACTTTCAAAAAGACGAATGATGAGAAGAATCGGATAAAAGAAAGAGTGATACTGTTACTATTATGTCTAATGATGATGTTGTTTTGACAACTTGTGTGGATGAAATTCAGACTTTGAAAGGTGATAAAGGTTGTGTTTTAGATTTTGTTACTAAAGTTTATGTTTGCAATGATAGGAGTTACTTTATAGAGTTGGATGAGAATGAGAAGTATGGGGATATTATGGTTGCTAATAATGAAAAGGTGTAGATTCAAGGCATTGGGAGTGTTCGCCTTAAATCTCATAATGATGTTATTAGGACATTTTGTCATGTAAGGTATGTACCGAGTTATCGCTACAATTTGATTGCTTTGAGTGAGTTAGTTTCTCGATGGTATATATACTATGGTAGTAATGATTCATTGAAAGTGTACAAGAATGGTAGTATGATTCTACAAGAGAATAGGGTCAAAAATCACTTGTACGTGCATGATGGAGGCTCAGTTGTTGAGATTCTTACGATGAAAGAAAAGAAAAAAGGCAAGCGTGTCAGTTTTACAGATACTATTGAAGTGTTTGGAGATTCAAGTCAATGAAAGATTTGTTGGGATTTGCCTTGAATCTCATAATTTCATATCGAAAGTTATAAGAGTTTGAGTTTGTCTTCTGTCCCACATTGGGAGTTTAGTAAAGGTATAAGAGGTTTCACCCTTATAAATAAGATGTTTTGTTTTTGGTTTAGTAATTTCAGATAATTAAACACCAAGAGAATAGCTAAGTGAGTAGGTTATTAAAGAGTGTAATTGAGTTTTGGGTTAAGTTTTGAGTAAGGAGTTTTGGTGACTTTTCTCATTCTAAAAGTCTTATAATTGTAAAGATTTATTTAATAATGGTTTAGATTTGAAATAGGCCATTTTGAGTTGGGCCGAAACAAATATATTTATGTCTTATTTTTTATTTGAGCTTGCTATTTTGTTTGTAGGTGCTGTGTGTGTATGTTGATTTTTCAACAAGTGATATTAGAGCTATAGTGATCCCTAACAACTAGTATATTTCAAAGATTTGGGTGTGTAGTTGATATCTTCATCCCTTACATTAGAAGTAAAATGGGAAAGAAGTTCAGATTCATAAGATTCACAAGTTTTGGAGAGGAAAAGAAAGCAATGTTAAATCTCAATAGAGTCTGGTTAGTGGATCATAGAATCGGCGTTAATATTACAAGATTTGCTCAAAGAAACTAATTTTGGAAGAAATAGAAAGTTCCTGAAGCTGAAGCAAAAGTCAATACGAGAATAACAGAGAGAATGGGAACTAATAGCAACAATCCATGTGAGAGGAAAGTTTTGAGCACAATAATGAATCAAAATAAAATGGATGTTCTAGGAATTGGTGTAAGAACTACAGAGAGGATAAAAGATGATTGCAACTATTAGAGTGTGAGGAACCTTTTTACTACGAAGAGCAAATCATGTATGGGGGAAATAAACAATGAAACATTGCATTGGCTCTTTAAAATAGTTGTGGGTGTTTCAAAATGTTTTACCAAGAGTAATGTAATTGGTGAGTAGTTCAAAATGGAAGGAGTTTTTGGTTTAAGGGTTACGAAACTTTCAGGGAAATAGTTCCTGATCAATTTTGATGATATTGAATCATTTACAGAAATGAAGAATGGTGAATGATGAATTGATATTATAGATACTCATTTATTTCCGAGGTGCAATCAACCTTTGCTTTATTTATTTATTTATTTATTATTATTATTATTATTATTATTATTATTTTCTTAATCTATTTTTTGTTTCTTTATGATAAACAAGGAAATTGAATAAATAATAAAAAGGAAAGGAATCAAACTAAAATAAAACAGATTTGCAGGATTTAGGCTTAAATCAAATTGGACAGAATCGAATCCTATGATTTAAGCTTGGATTGGTTTTGTTCAAACCCTAAAATTTCTATTGGAACAGGCTATAAATTAACGCAAAAGCATAAAGGAAGATAGAGAGGGAAGTTGGTGTGAAAAATAGTTTTGACAGTTTTGAGTTCTTGTGAAAATTGTTTTGGGTTTTTACGATTCAAGAATTGGATCTTTGGTAAGAAAAAAAATTAGGTTTCTAGGAAATCTGAAAAAATCTGAGTTTTTTGTTTGAAAGTTTGAATATTTCGATTGAATTTTTTGATGAGGTTTAAAGTTTCTTGCCAAGTTCTAGTCAATTTTCCAAAAATTCGCAATCAAACCTAGTTTTCGACGGTCGGATCTAGGATTTCTAAAGAAAGGTGAGAGAGAAAAAAGAGCTAGAGAAAGAAGGTTAAGGTGGTTTTGAGAAAAAAAACAAAAGACTTGGGCTTTTATACTGTATCAAAACAATGTTGTTCTGAAGGCCTTAAAGCCGCGCTCTAGAGTCGACTCAATCGTAGGTTTTTTTTTTCTTTTTTTTTTCATTTTTTTCCATTTTTATTTATATTTATTTTATTTTTCTCAATTCATTTTATTTGTTTTATTCTTTTTTAGATTTTTAATTTCATTTATTATCATTATTATTATTCTATTTATTTTCAAATTAAATAATTTATTTTAAAATACTTTCATAAATTTCATTTTTAAAATAATAAAAAATATTTTTAAATTGAATTCATGAATCCTACCAAACTATTAGAGGTTTTTTTATAAATTTAAATTTTTTATGAGTTCTAACAAATTATTAGAGAATTTCATAAATTGATTGTACAAAAATAATATTGTTAATGAAGAATTTTATATTTTATCCTACCAAACTATTAGAGGATTTGCATCTTAAATTAAATCTTACCAAACTATTAGAAGATTTAATATATTTTCTAAAAAAAATCTTATGATAAAACCTCACCAAACAATTGGAAGATTTGTATCAAACTATTGGAAGATTTGCATCAAAGCAAATCTTACCAAACTATTGAAAGATTTTACTAATTATTTCTTTAACTAAAATTTAAATGAATCCGATGATGGAACCTCTTCAGGATGGGATACTAGTTTCCATGAAAACTCATGAGGTGAAAGAATTATCTTAAATTACTACCAAACTTTAAAGTGATTTCAAAATTAATTTTTAATATTAAATATTTTGGTAAATTATAAATATGATTAAGGCTTGGATAATTTGAAATTAAATTGGTACCATCATTTGGATGGACATTATGAGGGTGCTATAACCTTCCTCACGTGTAATCACACTCTCGAATATGAAATCTGGTTTCATGGACTAGAATATACTATTTAAAGATATCTAAGTCAATCTTAGGTCTCTTCTTTAAATGGGACAAATTCTATCAAGTGCCCAATCATACACCTTAACAAAAAATATTAGTGGCAACTCCCTTTAAACCATGTCTAGCGGAAGGTCCATAGATCTATACATTATGATAGTTTGGCAACTCTGCTAAAGATATCGAGAGTCAAGCCAGTAAATGATTTCTTACTATCCAAGCCTAACTTAATAAGTTTAAGATTTTTTTCCTTGTTTGTATTTCATTTATTTATTTATTTTCATATATTTATTTTTTATTTGCATATGCATAACATGAGCTCTACACCTAAGTTCTATATCTTAAAAGGGAGTAAAATACTTATGCTTTTGTGAGATTTCATATCTTCATATAAGCTAGCAAAAAACTCCCATTTAAATTTAACCCTTTCTGTTTGTAGCCTATAATAGGTGAAGATTTGGATACCTTACTAGTCCACAATGGACAATGATGTAAGGAATGATTTAGGAACCCTTAGACTATCAAACCTTTGAACCTAGCATATAAATAAACCCTAAGGGTACAAACCTATGTTAGAACTATGTCTTTTCTTATGTTAAAAAATCCTAAATAAGACATATGATAGGATGTTCATTTTACCTATAAATTTATGTATTATTTTTTTATATACTAACCCTGTATGTTAGTCTTTGTATTTATATATATTATTTTTTATGCCTACTAACCATTTTCTTTTACTATGCATTCGTATCACTAGATTTATCATAAAGAATATTTACCACAAAGTAATTTTAACAAAAAAGTCTCAGTTATATCAATGGAAAACCAAGAAAAGTCTTTTATTGGCCCGAAAAAAGAGTCTGAATAGTTGAAGCTTAAAAAAAAAAAGGCTAAAAAGGGAAGTTCAAGCACTTGAACAAGAAAATGATGAATGGAAGAGTTTGTTCACTGATCTTAACACAATACAGTCATCCACTAATCGAGAACTGATCTAAGTTTTGAAAAAAAATAGACAGTTGCAAGCAAAACTATAAAAAAAGGATGAGATACTCTTCGAAGCACAAAGGCACATCCAAATGTTGAATGGAGTGGTGGTTGGAAATTAGAGCATTTATGGGGGTTATGATCAAAGAATGTAAGCAAATGAAGAAAGCGTATATGAGGAAACATGACCAGTTGGAGTCTCTGCTTGACCAAATCACTATGGTTATTTATAAAGCCAAAGATATGGTAGAAAAAATTGAAAAATAAAAGGCAAAGGTGCCACTAGTGAGCATATGGTCAAGAGCTGATAGATTTCCTTAATAAAATGCAAAGCTAGTATCATTGAGTCATGGATTTCTTTCCTTAGTAAATTCTAGACTTTTCATGGATGTAATGTTGGATTTGGTTAAAAATGACTTTTTATTCAATAAAATTTTTTTTATAATAATTGTTATGTAGTAAATTCTCCTTATTGCATTCATGCATTTTGTTTATGTATTAATTCTCCTACATAATCTAATGGTTTCATAAACATCATTCTAAATTTTCACATTATGGGAAATCAAGGTTCGAGGATAGCTTAACACTAGTATAACACTTGAGCCCAAACGAGAAGAATGGAGCAAGACAATGCAAACTACATTGAGAAGTTGGAAAGGGCCCAAGAAGAGTTTAAAAAGGAGTTGAGCAAAATTTTAGAAGAGCTAAACAAGTTGAACAAAGGGAATATTATAGAAGAAGGGGTTTGACCTAAAGACCATTCATTGCAAGATCTTGTTGACCCCCTGTATCTTCCAACTATAGCCTATATCAGGCCTAATCCATTCAAGGCACATCACTATAGTAGTTCACATTCCTTGTAAGATACACTTACACAGAAATGCCATTTACCCCAATTCAGAGGTAATTTTAAAGTTTTGCTAATCCAATCTTCACTGAAAAAGTAATAAAGCTAGTCTCAGTCCCCAACTTAGATGACCTTAAAAAGAATGAAAAGCTAAAATTAAAGGTGGTTGGAAGTTTAGAGGACTCAAAGCCTAAACATAAGATGAACTTGCTAGAAGAGAGATTATGAGTCATTGAAAGTATAGACTTTTATGGCTCCATAATTGTAGGTGGCCTTTGCTTGGTCCCAGATATTATAATCCCACCAAAGTTCAAAGTCCTTGAGTTTAAAAAGTATAATGGTACTAAGTGCCCGATTACACATGTCATTATGTACTATCAAAAAATAGGTATTCACGCCAGTGATAAAAAACTAGTTATGCATGTGTTCCAAGATAGTCTTATTAGGTTTACTACAAGATGGTATATCTAATTGGATAGGACCCGTATTCAAACATGAAAAGACTTGATTCACTCATTTATTAATCAATACTGTGACATTATAGACTTGGCCTTTGATCACCTTTTTTTACAAAGCATGGAGAAAAAGGTAACAAAGTCCTTCAAAGAATCTACCCAATAATAAAGGGATATGACTGCTCAAGTTCAACCTCTTCTGGCTAAGAAAAAATGATCGTATTGTTTGTTAGCACCCTAAAAGCATCATACTATGAGAAGATGATAGGGAACACAACAAAAAACTTTGTTGACACGGTAATCTCCTGGGAGATTATTGAAAATGCCATCAAGAGTGGCAAGCTTGAGGAAAAAAAAGCCAACAATTCCAAGAAAGGTAGGATGCTTAAGAAAGAAGAAGTTGAAACCCAAGCAGTGAATTTTAAGGAGCAACAATTCATAAGTCATGCTTCATATCCATCATATATTGATCCTGCTTATTACCTGGCAGCCATTAATATTGCACATGTCCCTTACCAGTCTCATTACCCAACCATGAACAACATCGATCCAGGTCTTTATCAATAAGCTTTTCAAATACCTATATATGGGCCTAATTTTATCAATACGCTAGTTTTAAGGCATTACAATCAAACGAATAGTTTGAGAAGATCTAAAGGCAACCAAGAAATAATTCATATTAATCCTATCCCCGTAACCTATGTTAAGCTATTTTCAGAATTGGTCAAGAATGACCTAGTATCCCCAATCCTTTTGGAGCCATTGAAATCACTCTTTCCCAAATGGTACAATGTTAATGCCATATGTGACTACCATAATGAAAATGTGGGTCACTCTATAGAAATATGCCATACTTTTAAGCATAAGGTAAAAACTTGATCCAAGTAAGCTTGGTGAGCTTTAACAAGTTAGGAAAATTGAATGTCAATAAAGATTTTTTGCTCAATCACCTAGGGACATGATTTTGAAAATGCTGATTGAAACTACTTATCATCATAGGATTTTTTGAGAATATGGATCTTTTTTATGTACTTGAATTTCATCTTATTTTTTATCATTTTAATAAAAGTGACAAATTTGATTCATTTTCATGTCATTTTTTTGTGTAAATCTCTGTGGCATACTTTTACCTTCTTATTTCTTCTCACTCTATCCATTCTTTGATTCCAAATAATGAATGTTCAGATAGTCATGACAATAATTTAGATTCGATTTTGAAAACATCATTCATGATGATTCAATTGATAAGTTGAGATTGTTGATTCATTGAGATTGCTGAATAAAAAGAAGATAAATTTGGTAAAGAATTTTGAAAGTGATACAACACATGATCTTTGTAATTGTTATTCACAAGTCTGTTTTTGATCAATAAATATCCTTCATTGAGAGTATTGATGTTCGAGATGAGAAATAGCCATACTTTTTCTATCTTTAAAAAAAATAATAAAAATTATCCTTTGCTACTCTGTTTGAGCTTTTTGAAAATTTTTTAAGGAACCTTAACCAAGGATTGATCCCACACTGAGGGTAAAGTTTGAAAAGCTTGTTTATCCTTAGTGATTTCAAGGGCAAAGTGTTGTTATGCTTAAATTTTTTTTTGACAAATGATGAAAAGAAAAAAAAATAAAGAAAAGAGAAAAAAAAGTAAAAAGTGAATGAGAAATTGATAGGGTAAAATGTTGAAGTGCTTCACATAAAAAGAAATGATTTTTAGTTTGATTACCCATCAAATACAATTCAAGCTTTTTTCATCCATTTCTTTCATAACCCTTCATCCTAGCTTATGTTATATCTCTTAAAAGTCTATTTTGATTGAATATGAATACTTAAATTGAAGAATCATAAATCGAACTAAGGTAGATTTACCATTGGATTGTTTGGGCTTTTGATCAAAGTATCATTGATGGATAAAAGAAAAAAAAAATAAGAAGAAAAGATGAGAAAAAGGTGTGCAAAAAAAATAAAAATGAAGAAGAAAACAAAACAAACAAAAGCAAAAAAAAAAAAGAATTAAATCGAAAACGCAAAAGGACAGTTTAAGTAAAGTTGAAAACTTGGAAAAACAACTTCGTGTAAGGATCCCAAGAATAAGAATGATGATTGGCTTAAAGATTGAGGATATTAATGGAATGTGTTTTTAAAAGAGGATTTTGAGTTTGAATTCAAAATTGTTTAAACAGTCATTATTCTGAATGTTGATATCCCATTTACATAATCACAACATTTTGCTTTTATTTATTAGCTTGTTCTTGACCATACCTTTTTTTCTTTCAATAATAAAGACCTATTTGTCTTATTCTTTACCAAGTATACATACCCTGAATGAATCGAAACATATATCATATTTATCATGAATTAGAATAATGGTAAATAAATGAATGACAAGGTTCGTAAAATATTTTTTCATTCTTTTGAAAGAAATCCAAAATGAAAGAAGTGAAAAAAGCTTGAGAAAATGACTTAAAAAGGATAGACGAGGTGACCTAATGATGAATTCAGTTGTGACCAAATGAGAAAAATGATATAGATCAATTGATAGAATTTGTTTTGAGATTGTTAGTATTGATAAGTTAAAAAGGAATGATGGGATCTTGAGAACCTTGTTACCACGATTAGAATTTCATGACATTGATTTAGTAACATTTGCATTACATACATTGTGATAATTGTTTTTGCATCATTGTTGGGGCATACGTTTGCATCATGTAGAGGACATTTGAATTATAGTAGGACATTGGCATTTGCAACAATTAATAAGAATCTAGATTGGGGCATTTGTTGCATTTAGAATGCATTTGCATTATTAGCATGACATTTATTTTTGTTGGGAGAAAATATTTGACTTTTGATTCCTTAAATGAGGAGGATATTTCATTTATGGACAAGGAAAAATATCCAAACTTTTAAAGTTATCAAGCCTTGGTTTAAAAAAACTTTTTAGATGTGAATCCTAAAAATTTCAGATGAGAATTTTTAAATTTTGGGCTTTTACAGGTGAATTTTGAAATTTTTGATGGGAGTGTCTAAGTTTTTCAAACAAAAATCTTTGACTATTGAATGCAAGTCTCTAAAATTTTTAAATCTTTGAATTTTTGAGGTGAGCCTTGAAACTTTTGTTGTAAATCTATGAATTTGTTTATATGAAAATTTAAATCTTTTGAATGTGAATTTTTCAATACAATTTGTGAATCTTTACAATGATGAAAATTCCTATGAACCTAAAATTCTTACAAACTTAAAATTTTACAAAACTTGGAGCATTGAGGTCTTTCAACTTCTATTATGGAACCGTGCAAATCTTTGAATTTTCAAATTGTGAATCTTTGAGATTTCAAGCTAAAAATTTTGAATTTTTATTTTCTTGACCCACGGTTCAATTCCGATCACTCATTTTTTATCTTGGTTCAATCTAGATCTTTTTCAGACTTGTGGTTTAATTTTGATCGCTAGTCTTTGATCTCGGCTCATCTAGATTATTTATTTTTCAAACCTATGGTTCAATCTCGGTCACTCATTTTCGATCTTATCTCGATCTAAATCCTTTTATTTTTCAAACCTACAATTCTATCCTGGTCTCGATCTCGGCTTGGTCTAAATCTTTTTTATTTTTCTGATTCATTGTTCAATCTCAGTTGCTCATTTTTTATTTCGACTCAGTCAAATCATTTTATTTTTTAACCTACTGTTTAATCTTAGTCATTCAATCTCGATCTCAGCTTGGTCCACATCTTTTTTATTTTTTTGACTCATAGTTTGATCTCGGTTGCTTATCTTCATTCTAGGCTCAATCTAGATCATTTTATTTTTTTGACTTAAGGTTCGACCACAGTCTCTCATTTTCAATCTCGGCTAGGTCCAAATCATTTTATTTTTTAGACTCGTGTTCGACCCTAATGACTCGCTTTTGATCTTGGCTTAATCCAAATCATTTGACTTTTCTAACTTGCGATTTGGTTCTAGTCACTCATTTTTTACCTCAGCTCGATTTCAATCATTTTTATTTTTCTAACTTACCGTTCATTCCTGATCATTCACTTTCAATTTTGATTTGGTTTAAATCATTTTATTTTTTTAGCTTATGTTTCAATCTTGGTCGTTCATTCCTAGTCTTGTTCAATCAAGATCATTTTAATTTTTTGACTCACAACTTGATCTTAGTCATTTTCATTGTCATATTTTGACACACCTCGATTACTTTCAACTTTGACATAGTTCAACTATTCACAGATCCTGATTTGTCTTTAGCTTATGGGCCTGAACATAATGGTTGTCAATGCCTTTACATCATTCCTATTTTACAGGGATGTGCAAAGAGGAGCAGCTATATACACCTATTTATTTTCGAAGTGCAATCAACCGTTGCTTTGTTGTTATTATTATTATTTTCTTAATTTATCTTTCTTTTTAATAAATAAGGAAACCTAATGAATAATAAAAAAGAAAGGAATCAAACCAAATAAGATAGATTTACTTGATTTAGGCCTAAATCAAATCGAACAAGATCGAATCTCGAGATTGAAGCCTAGATTGGTTATGTTTAAACCCTAAAATTTATATTGGAACAGGCTATAAATTGAATGCAAAAGCACAAGGGAAGATAGAGAGGGAAGTTGGTGTGAAAAATAGTTTTGACAATTCTGAGTTTTTATGAAAATTGTTTTGAATTTTTATAATTCAAGAATTGGATTTTTGGTAAATTTTTTTTTTTGGTTTTCTAGGAAATCAAGGAAAATTTGGATTTTTTGTTTGAAGGTTTGAATTTTTAGATTGAATTTTTTGGCGAGATTTGAAGTTTTCAATCAAGTTTTGAATAGTTTTCTAGAAATCGATGATCAAACCTAGTTTTCAACGACTAGATTTGAGATTTTTAGAGAAAGGCTAAAGAGAAAAGGAAGCTAGAGAGAGAAGGCTAAGGCGATTCTGAGAAAAAACAAAAGACTTACGCTTTTATACTACACCAAAACAATGCCGTTCTGAAGGCCTTAGATCCATGCGTTGACCTGCTGACCTGCGTGCTAATTCGAGCTCTAAGCCTGACCTGATCGTAGCTTTTTCTTTTTTTTTTTTCATTTTATTTTCCATTGACATTTTTATTTATTTTATTTTTCTAGATTTTCTTATTTATTTTCTATTTCATTTTATTTGTTTTATTATTTTTTAGATTTTTTAATTTCATTTATTATCATTATTATTCTACTTATTTTTAAATTAAATAATTTATTTTACATACTTTCATAAATTTCATTTTAAAATAAATAAAAATATGTTTTTAAAATGAATTCATAAATCCTACCAAACTATTGGAGGTTTCTTTATGAATTTAAATTTTTTATGAATTCTACCAAAATATTGGAGAGTTTCATAATTGATTGTATGAAAGAAATATAGTTAATGAAATATTTTATATTTTATCCTACCAAACTATTGAGGATTTGCATTTTAAATTAAATCTTACTATATATTTTCTAAAAAATAATCTTATAATAAAATCTCACCAAAACTATTGATAGATTTGCATTAAAGTAAATCTTACTAAACTATTGAATGATTTTACTAATTATTTCTTTAACTGAAATTTAAATGAATTCGACGACGGAGTCTTTTCGGGGTTAGGCACTAGTCTTTATGAATACTTTTAAGGTAAGAAAATTGTCTTAAATTGCTATCAAACTATTGAAGTAATTTTAAGATTAATTTTCAATATTAAAGATTTTTGTAAATTATAAATATGGTTAAGGCTTAGATAATTTGAAATCAAACTGGTATAATCCTTTGGATGAGCATTGTGAGGGTGCTATAACTTTTCTTGTGCGTATAGACACTTATCTGAATCTAGGGTCAATTGGGCCGATTTTCTTTTTGTTACTAGTATTATATTACTATATTATAGTTTAGTATAGTATATTATATTGTATTATATTATATTTATTATTATTTATTTTAGTCTATTATACTATTATTATTATATTATAATATTACTATATTAAGCTATTATTATTATTATATTTTTTTCTTTCTTTTTCTTCCCGATTTGCGATTGAATGAGAAAGTGGAATCTATAATCAGCCAAATCATAGGAATCCAATCTGCATGGTCAACCAGAATCACATAAAAGGATTTTCTATTCAATCCAAAACAATCAGCAAGAATTTAGCCCTAAAATTAGCTTCCAGTAGAATCCAATCCCAAGATTCAAGCTTGGGTTGATTTTGTCCAATCCCTAAAAATTGTCCTAAGGGTGACTATAAATTGAATAAAGGATTAGAGAAATAGGACATGGTTGATTTCCAACATGGTTGATTTTTGGAAAGGGGGAAATTGTGAAAAAAATTTAGTGATTGCAACTCTAAAAATAAGTTTATGGACAAAAGGGTTTCTAGGATTTTGATTTTAAAATTTTTGGGAATTTTGGGTTTAGATTTGGATTTTTGGGGTTAGGATTGAAATTCTGAGAGGTTTTTGAGGGGATCTGAAAAAAGCTGAAAATTTTTGAAATTTTTTTGGAAAACTGGTTTTTGGGTTGAACATTTGAATTTCTCAATTTAATTTTTCAGCTAGGTTTGAATTTTTCGACAAGATTCCAACAATTTTCAAGAAATTGATGAACTTTTCTAGTTTTTGGTTGAATGTTCTTAGTTTGTCTAGAGAGAGGTCAGAGCAATTGAGGCTAGAGAGAGAGAGGAGACTAGGGATTCTGAGGAGAAAACAAGTGACTTAGCTTATATAGGTGCCAAAACGATATCATTTATGATTGTCTAGATCCACGCGTAACTTGAATAGGATTCATGCGTCACTCGTGGTCTAACCCGATCTGATTGTAGGTTTTTTTTATTTTAACTTTAATTTTTTATTTGATTTTATTTTAATTTTTTAATTTTATTGATTTTTACTATTTATTGAGTAACTTATTATTTATTAAACATTTTGCAAATTATTTTATTTTTGAAAAAATAAAATAATAAATAATAAATAAACAAATAAAACTCTTCAATTAAATTCATGAATCTTAACAAATTATTAGAGAATTTTTTGTGGATTTAAATATTATGGAAGCCAACAAACTATTGGAAAATTTCATAAATAAATTTTTAAAAAAATAATTTTTATCCTCCAAACTATTGGAGGATTACTTCCTAAATTAAGTTTTACCAAACTATTGTGAGATTTAATGAACTTTCTCAAAAGAATAAAATTTTTATAAATATTTTTAAATAAAATCTCACCAAACTATTGGGAGATCTACCTCAAAGTAAATCCTATCAAATTGTTGGAGGATTTTACTAATTTTTTTTAAATAAAATACATTAATATATTTGACAATTAAGCTTCTTCAAGATGAGACACTAGTCCCCATAAATACTCTTGAGGTGAGAGAATTATCTTAAATTGCTACCAAATTATTGGGGTAATTTTAAGATTAATTCTCAATATTAAATTTTTGGTAAAGCATAAACATTTTAAGGCTTGGATAATTTGAAATTAAATTGGTACTATCTTTTGATAGGCACTATGAGGGTGCTATAACTTTTCTTACCCGTAACCGTACTCCTAAACCTAAAATTTGATTTTGTGGATCAGAATCTACTATTTAAAGATACCTAAGTCAATATTGGTACTCCTCTTTAAATGGGATAGATTCGATCAGATTGCCAATGACACCTAAACAAAAAATATTGGTGACGGCTTCTCTAATTCGTGTCTAGCGATAGGTTCATGAATCTATTAGTTATGACAGTTTGACGACTTCACTGGGGATAATTAAGATTCAGACTAGTAAATGATTTCTTATTATTCAAGCCTTGCTTAATAAATTTGAGATTTTTTATCTTTCCTATTTCTTTCTTTTCATTGCTTATATTTTATTTAGTTATTCATTTAAAAATATCTATCATTCACTTGCATGTGTATAATATAAGCTCTCCACCTGATCTCTACTTTTAAGAAGGATTAAAGTACCTATGGCTCATGAGATTTCACAAATTGCAGCCTATGATGGGTGAGGATCAAGGTGTATTACTGGTCTGTAATGGACAATGATGTAAGGAACAATTTCAAAACCTTTTAGAAGTAATTCAAACCACATATAGTTAACTTTAAGAGCCCAACCATAAGTAAAACCATGCCTTCCTTGTGTTAGAAAATCCTAAATAGGACATATGATTAGATGTTTATTTTACTTGTAAGCTTATATATAGTCGTTTTTGTATACTTTAGTCCTGTATGTTGGTCTTTGTATTTATGTATTTTTTTATGCCTCCTAACATTTTTCTATTATCATGCAGTCACATTATTAGATTTATCATAAGAAATATTTGACACAAAATAATTTTAACAAGAAAAATCTCAGTTACATCCAAAAAAAGCCTAGCAAAGTCTTTTATTGGCCCGTCTCTAAAAAAATTTGGTGGTTGTAACTCTAAAAATAAGTTTATGGACAAAAGGGTTTCTGGGATTTTGATTTTAAAATTTTTGGCAATTTTGGGTTTAGATTTGAATTTCTGGGGTTAGGATTGAAATTCTGAGTGGTTTTTGAGGGGATCTGAAAAAAACTAAAAATTTCTTGAATTTTTTTGGAAAACTGGTTTTTGGGTTGAACATTTGAATTTCTCAATTTAATTTTATGGCGAGGTTTGAATTTTTTGACAAGATTCCAACAATTTTTCAAGAAATTGATGAACTTTTCTAGTTTTTGGTTTAATGTTCTTAGTTTGTCTAGAGAGAGGTCAGAGCAATTAAGGCTAGAGAGAGAGAGAGAGGAGACTAGGGATTCTGAGGAGAAAACAAGTGACTTGGCTTATATAGGGTGCCAAAACGATATCGTTTCTGAGTATCTAGATCTAGGTGTAACTTGAATAGGATTCGCACGTCGCTTGTGGTTTGACCCGATTTGATCGCAGGTTTTTTTTTTATTTTAATTTTAATTTTTGATTTGATTTTATTTTTAATTTTTGATTTTATTAATTTTTATTATTTATTGAGTAACTTATTATTTATTAAACATTTTGCAAATTTTTTTATTTTTGAAAAAATAAAATAATAAATAATAAATAAATAAATAAAACTCTTCAAATAAATTCATGAATCTTATGAAACTATTAGAGAATTTTCGTGGATTTAAATCCTATGGAAGCTAATAAACTATTGAGAAATTTCATAAATAAATTTTTAAAAAATAATTTTTATCCTTCAAACTATCAGAGGATTACTTCCTAAATTAAGTCTTGCTAAACTATTATGAGATTTAATGAACTTTCTCAAAATAATAAAATTTTTATAAATATTTTCAAATAAAATCTCACCAAACTATTGGGAGATCTACCTCAAAGTAAATCCTATCAAATTGTTAGAGGATTTTACTAATTTTTTTTTAATAAAATACATTAATAAATTTGACAATGAGGCTTCTTCAAGGTGAGACACTAGTCCCATGAATACTCTTAAGGTAAGAGAATTATCTTAAATTGCTATCAAATTATTGGAGTAATTTTAAGATTAATTATTAATATTAAATATTTTGGTAAAGCATAAACATTTTAAGGCTTGGATAATTTGAAATCAAATTGGTACCATCTTTTGATAGGCACTGTGAGGGTTCTATAACTTTTCTTACACATAATCGTACTTTTAAATCTAAAATTTGGTTTTGTGGATCAAAATATACTATTTAAAGATACCTAAGTCAATATTGGTTCTCCTCTTTAAATGGGACAGATTCGATCAAGTGGCCAATGACACTTAAACAAAAAATATTGGTGACGACTCCTTTAATTTGTGTCTAGTGATAGGTTCATGAATATATATGTTATGACAGTTTGACAACTTCACTGGGGATAATTAAGAGTCAGGCTAGTAAATGATTTCTTATTATTCAAGCCTTGCTTAATAAATTTGAGATTTTTTTCCTTTCCTATTTCTTTCTTTTCATTGCTTATATTCTATTTAGTTATTCATTTATATATATCTGTCATTCATTTGCATGTGTATAATAAAAGCTCTCCACTTGATCTTTACTTTTAAAAGGGAGTGAAGTACCTATGCCTCATGAGATTTCACAAATTACAGCCTATGATGGGTAAGGATTAAGGTGTCTTACTAGTCTGTAATGGAAAATGATGTAAGGAACGATTTCAGAACCTTTTAGAAGTAATTCAAACCCCTAAGTTATTTAAGAAACGATTTCAAAACCTTTTAAAGTATTCAAACCACAATAGTTTTTTAAGAGCCAACCATAGTAAACCATGCCTTCCTTATGTTAAATCTTAATAGGCATATGATTAATGTTTTTTTTTGTAAGCTTAAATATAGTCGTTTTTGTATACTTTAGTCCTATATGTTGGTCTTTGTATTTATGTATTATTTTTTTTATACCTTATAACTTTTTTCTATTATCATGCATTCATATCATTAGATTTATCATAAAGAATATTTGGCACAAAATAATTTTAATAAAAAAAATCTCGGTTACATCCAAAGAAAGCCTAGCAAAGTCCTTTATTGGCCTAAAAAGAGAGTCTAAGGAGTCGAAGCTTGTAAACAAAGGCCTAACAAAGAAAGTCCAAACACTGGAACAAGAAAAGGATGAATGAAGGACTTTATACATTGACCTTAATACAACATAATCATCCACTAATCAAGATTTGGCTTAACTTTTGCAAGAAAATAGACAATTACAAGCAATACTATAAGAAAGGGATGCAATGCTCTTTAACGCACAAAGACATATCTAGATGCTAAATGGAGTGGTGGTGCAAATTAGAGCACAAATAAGGGCTGTGAGTAAAAAATTTGAGCAAATGAAGAAAGCATATATGAAGAAACATAACTGGTTGAAGTTTCTGCTTGACCGAATCATTGTGTCTATTTACAAAGCCAAGGATATGGTAGAAAAGACTAAAAAATGAAAGGTAAGGGTGCCACTAGTAGGAGCACATGGTAAAAAATTGATAGATTTTTTTAATGAAGCATAAAGCTAGTATCGATGAGTTATGAATTTTTTTTCCCAATAAATTATAGACTTTTCACGGATGTAATGTTGGATTTGGTTAAAAATGACTTTTAATTCAATATAGATTTTCTTTGATAACAATTGTTATGTGGTAAATTCTTCTTATTGCATTCGTGCAATTTGTTTCTGCATTCATTCTCAATCATAATCTAAGGTTCCATAGACATCATTCTAAATTTATACATTGTAAGAAATCAAGGTTTAAAGATAGCACAACTCCGGTATTACACCCAAGTTAGAGCCAAAGAGATAGAGCAAGATAATACAAACCATTTTGAAAGGTTAGAAAAGGCTCAAGAAGAAATTGAGAGAAAGCTACGTAAGATATTTAAAATTGTAAAAAGGATAAAAAAAGGGAAAACAGTGGAAGAAGATATTTCACATGAAGTTATTGAGTCATTATATCTTTCAGGGTTTGGTCCATATCAAACCCAAACCACTCTAAATCTTCAACCATAACAGACAACGTTCCCAAGTTACAGCTACCTGAAAATGCCTTGTGTACCTAGTCAGGGGAATATTCAGAGCTGTACTAATCCTGTATTTGCTGAAAAGATAGTTGAGCCCATTCAAATCCCTAATTTAGATGAGATAAAAAAATAAGTGAAGTTGTGATGACTACATCCTTGAAAGATTCTAAGACTGATCAAACAATGTGCATGATTGAAGAAAGATTACAGCTTATAAAAGGCTTTGATTTCTATAGCTCTATAGATGCTGTCGATCTTTGTTTGGTCCAGATGTTGTGATTCCTCCAAAATTCAAAGTGCCAAAATTTGGAAAGTATGATAGTACTAAATTTCCTATTACACCATCACAATGTATTGTCATAAGATAGCAGTATACACCAACCCTAAAAAATTACTCATGCATGTGTTCTAAAATAGCTTAACTGGGTCTATTGTAAGATGGTATGTTCAGTTAGACGATACTTGCATAAGATTATGAAAGGATTTGACTCGATCCTTCATCAACCAATACTGCCATATCATAAATATGGCTCTTAATTGCCTTTCGTTGCAAAGTATAGAGAAAAAAACATATGAGTCTTTCAAGAAGTATACCTAAAGATGGCAGGATGTTGTCGCTTAGGTATAACCACTGCTAACAGAAAGAAAAACAATGACGTTATTTGTAAGAACTTTAAAGTCACCATACTATGAGAAGATGATTGGGAATACGACTAAAAATTTTATTAACATGGTGATTTCGGGTGAGATCATTGAAAATGTAGTCAAAAGTGGTAAATTGAAAGAAGAAGAATCTTCTGCTGCTAAAAAGATACCTAAAAAAAATAAAAGTAAGACTCAAGCTATAAGTTTCGAAAGGCAGTAATTTAGAAACTACCCTCAATCGATCTATCTCACATATCATCCTACTGAAAGCCATGTTTTTGTTTCACCCTACCACTCAACTACACTACCTTCTTATCCACTTATAACTAGGCCCTTTATTCGTCCAGCTACCTCAACAAGTGGTGTACGAGAATCCCAAAATCAAGAAAAGCCTCAATTTGATCCTATTCCTATGAGCTATACAAAACTATACCAAGAGCTTTACAAAAACTACTTGATTGTTTTCATTTCTACAAAATAACTTGAACTTCCTTATCCAAAATGGTATGATTCCACTGCTCACTGTGACTATCATTGTGGGGTGGTTGGTCATTTTATTGAAAATTGTATCTTTTTGAAACATATGTTATAAAGTCTGATTAAAGAAGGATTGATAGGCTTTGACACTAATGAAAACACGGCACCTAATGTCAATGGTAACCATTACCGAATCACCCATAAGCATGATTTTAGGGAGGTTGATTGAAACTATTTATCATCTTAGGACTTCTTAAGAATATAAATCTCTTTTTATACTTGGATTTTATCTTATTTTTCATCATTTTAATAAAAGTGACAAATTTAATGCATTTTCATGGCATTTTTTTTTGTGCATCACCATTGTATACTTTTACCTTCCCATACCTTTCTCTTATATCCATTTTTTTATTCTAGATAATGAATGTTCAAACAATCATGACGATAATTCAAGATTTGACTTTGAAAACATCATTCATGATGATTTGATTAATAGATGGGATTGTTGATCGATTAAGACTGCTGAATAAAAAAAGATAAATCTAGTGAAAATTTTCAAAAAAAGGATGTAATACATGATTTTTGTAATTGTTCATTCACAAATATGCTCTTGGTCGATAAATGTTCTCTATTAAGAGTATTCATGTTCAAGATGAAAAATAAGTATCTTTCTTTTATCCTTAAAAAAAATAAGTAAAATTTTCCCTTGATATCCAATTAGATTTTGTTGATAATTTCTTTTGAGGAATCCTAACCAATGATCACCCTTACATTGGGGACTAGGTTTGAAAAGCTTGTTTATAGTGATTTCAAAGGCAAAGCCTTTTTATGCTCAAGTTGTTCTTGAAAAATAATGAAAAAAAAATGAAAGAAAATTGATGGGGCAAATTGCCAATGTGCTTTACATGAAAAATGATTCTTGGTTTGATAACCTTTCAAATATAATTTGGGCCTGTTTTATCCATTTCTTTCATAATGCATCACCTAGCCTATATTACATCCTTTAAAAATCCATTTTGATTGAATATGAATACTCGAGTTAGAGAATCTTGAATTGAATTAAGGCAGATCTGTTATTAGATTGTTTGAAGTTTGATTAAAGTATCACTGATGGATAAAGAGGAAAAAAAAAAAAAAGAGAAAAAGGTGTGCAAAAAAAAGCGAAAAAAAAAAAAAGGGAAAAGGAAGACTTAAACTGAAAACCTGAAAAAATGGTTTAGGTAAAGATGAAACTTGGAAAAACACCTTCATGTAAGCGTCTTAGGAATGAGGATGATGATTGGCTCAAAGACTGAGAATATTGATGGAATGCATTTTTGAAAGAGAATTATGAGTTGGAGTTTAAAATTGTATGAACAATCATTATTTTGGATATTGATATCCTGTTTGAACAATGAAATATTTTGCCTTTATTCAACTTTGATTTGTTATTGACTATATTTCTTCTCGATAGTAAAGACCTATTTTTCTTATTTTTTACCAAATGTGCATCCTCTAAATGAATCAAGGAAATATATCATATCTGTCACTAATTTGAATGATGACAATAAATAAATGACAATGTAAAGAGTTTTTCATTCTTTTGAAAGAAATTCAAGATGAGATGAGTGAAAGAAGCTTGATAAAATGTTTTAAGAAAGGCAAACAAGGTACTCGAGTGATGAATACAGTGATAGATTGGTTAACATAACTTATGAGTTGAGACCAGATAAAAGGATGACATGGATCAGCTGACAGAATTTGTTCTGAGATTGTTAATACTGAGAAGCTAAGAAAGAATGGTAGAATCTTGAGAACTTTATTATCACAATTGAAATTTCATGGCATTGATTTAATAATATCTGCACTACATACAGTGTGTTTACATTTACATCCAAGATAAGACATGCATTTGCATTGTTACATTATCACTTATCACTCATTTTCGATCTTGGCTCAGTCTAGATCATTTTTTTGACTGTGGTTAAATCCTAATCATTTGATCTTGGTTCAGTCCACATCATTTTTCTGACTTGTGGGTCAATTTCGGTCATTCGATCTCGAATCAATCCAAATCATCTTTCAAACTTATGGTTCAATCTCAGTTATTCGATTTTGGTTCAGTCCAAATCATCTTTCAAACTTGTGGTTCAATCCTGCTCATTCAACCTCGACTCAGTCTAGGTTAATTTTTTAAACTTGTGATTCAATCACGGTCATTTGATCTCAACTCAGTCTAGATAGTTTCTCAGATTTACGGCTTAGTCCCTGTTATTTTTGCTTATTGATTTGATTTTTGCCCTTGGACCAGAACAAGGTGGATGTCTAGGTTTTTGCATCATCCTTGTATAGCGGAGATGTACAAAGAAGAGCAGTTGTTGATACCCATATGTGTTCAGGGTCAATCGGGTGGATTTTATTTTTGTTACTCGTATTATATTACTATATTATAGTATAGTTTATTATATTGTATTATATTATATTATTATATTATCATTTATTATAGTCTATTATTATTATTATTATTATTTTCTTTCCTTTTCTTCTGATTGGCGATTGAATGAGGAAATTGGAATCTGTAATTAGCCAAATTATAGGAATCCAATCTACATAGTTAACCAGAATCAAATCAAAGGATTTTTTGTTTAGTCAAAAAAATCAACAAGAATCTAGCCCTAAAATCAGGTTCAGACAGAATCTAATCCTCGGATTCAAGCCTGGGTTAGTTCTATTTGATCCCTAAAAATTCTCCTAAAGGTGACCATAAATTGAACAAAAGATCAGAAGAACAAGACACAGTTGATTTTTGGAATTAGGGAATTGGTGAAAAAAAATCTGATGGTTGTAACTTTGGAAATAGGTTTTAGGTAGAAGGGTTTTTGAGATTTTGATTTTAAAATTTTTGAGAATTCTAGGTTTGGATTTGGATTTCTGGGGTTAGGATTGAAATTCTATGAGGTTTTGAGGGGATTTGGAAAAATCTAAAATTTTCTTGAATTTTTTAGAAAACTAGGTTTTTGGGTTGAACATTTGAATTTTTTTATTGAATTTTTTGGTGAGGTTTAAATTTTTCAATGGGATTCTGGTATTTTTTTTAGAAACCAGTGAACTTTTTTAGTTTTCGGTTGAATGTTTTGGTTTATCTAGAGAGAGGTCAGAGCATTTGAATCTAGAGAAAAAAGAGAAGACTAGGGCTTCTAAAGAGAAAATGAGTGACTTGGCTTATATAGGGTGTCAAAACAACGTCATTTTTGAGTGCCCAGATTCATCAATAACTCGAATAGGATCCACGCTTCACTCGTGGTCCGACTCGACCCGATCACATGTTTTTTTTTATTTTAATTTTTGATTTTATTTTATTTGATTTATTTTTGATTTTGTTTTTAGTTTTTTTATTTTATGCATTTTATTTTACTAATTTTTTATATATTTTATTGATTTTTATTATTTATTGAGTAACTTATTATTTATTAAAAATTTTGCAAAATTTTTTATTTTTGAAAAAAATAAAAAATAAATAAAAAATTGCTTCAAATAAATTCATGAATCCTACTAAACTATTGAAAATTTTTCATGGATTTAAATCTTATGAAATCCACCAAACTACTGTAAAATTCCACAAATAAATTTTTAAAAAATAAATAATAATTTTTATCATCCAAACTATTAGAGGATTGCTTCATAAATTAAGTCTTACTAAACTATTAGGAGATTTAATAAACTTTCTCAAAAGAATAAAATTTTTATAAATATTTTCAAATAAAATCTTACCAAACTATTTGGAGATCTACTTCAAAATAAATCATACCAAACTATTGGAGGACTTTATTAATTTTTCTTGAATAAAATATATTAATAAATCTGACGATGGAGTCTCTTTAGGGTAAGACACTAGTCCTTAAATACCCTTGAAGTGAGAGAATTATCTTAAATTGCTATCAAACTATTATGGTAATTTTAAGATTAAATCTTAATATTAAATATTTTGGTAAAGTATAAACATTTTAAGACTTGGATAATTTGAAATTAAACTGGTACCATCTTTTGATGGGTGCTATGAGGGTGCTATAACATTTCTCATGCTAATCATACTCCCGAACTTAAAATTTGATTTTTTGGATCAGAATCTACTATTTAAAGATACCTAAATCAATCTTGGGACTCCTTTTTAAATAGGAGAGATTTGATCAGATGACCAATTACACCCAAATAAAAAATATTGGTGGTGACTCCTCTAATTCAAGTCTGGTGGTAGGTCCACATATATAAACATTATGACAATATGTAACCGCACTTTTGAATCTAAAATTTAATTTCATGAAATAGAATCTACTATTTAAATATACCTAAGTCAATTTTAGGATTTCTCTTTAAATGGGACAAATTCTGTCAAGTAGCCAATCACACCTTAATAAAAAAGATTAGTGGTGACTCTTTTTAATTCATGTCTAGTGGTATGTCCACAAATCTGTATGTTATGACAGACATGGCTAAAAAATTGGTTTAAGCATGTAGAAGTCTGGTCATCTGATTTCAAGCTAAGAAAAAGACAGACTTGGGTGACTGTCTATAGAGTCCCAGTGCATGCTTGGAACCTGAATGGGTTTGAGAATATAGCCAAATTATGGGGTGAATATGTGTCCATGGATTCTTAAACTCTAAGGTTTCAATCTTTATTTTTTCGAGGTGTTATGCTCATATATACTGATTCATTGCAAAAAAATTGAAGAATTTATTAATCTAAAAGTTGGTGACAAGGTGTACATAATACGAGTAAGTGAGATTGACTCTGAAATAGTTTCATAGTTTCATAGCTATGTTGCAGCACAAAACTATCAAGAAGCAAAGGAAACCAAAAAGCTATCCAGTTCTAGCTTCAGTGAAGATAAAGAGTCGGTAAAGTGCTATAATCCTCTTGGAAATGATGGTTATCCAAGGAAAAAATGAAAAAATGGTTGTTGATTCCCAATAAGGAAAGGAGACAAATGCTATGGTTTTTTATGATGGTAATCAATGTAGTAAAAGAGGAGAGATGGTGAGCGAGTCAGAGTCTACAAATATGGGTTTTTCGAATATCGATGTTTCTCCAATAAAAGAAGTTGAGTCCTCTAAAAAGTCCTATGTAGCTGGTGTTGATAAGCTTGAGAACTCTGTTGACAACCTGAAATTTGATAGAAGAAATAGAGTATTTAATGAGCAAGAAAATAAGGCTGATTTTTAAAAGAACATTAAAGTAGGCTTACCTCCCTTAGGCCATGAGATTGTAAAAGCCTAAGGTATGGATAATTTGGATCCTCATTGGGCAGCAAGTGATAAGTTGAGTAAGAGTAAGGAGGCCCAGTCTTTATTTGATAATGCAAGTGGGAAAGAAATATCACACCAGTTGATTGGCTTCTTTGTCCTAAAAAATTCTTACCTTACATAAAGGGATGAAAAGAAAAGTTTCTAGAAGTTATTGAAGAAGAAGTAGTTAACAGGTTGAGCAAGAAAGATAAGAAGCATGGAAGGAAACTGAGTAAGAATCTGAAAATGAAAGGTGTGAAGAACCATAAACAAAAAATTGTGAATGAATCCTTATCTGTTGGGGATTTTCATAATAGAAATATCATCATGTTGAAGGAAGCTCAAAAAACATGGAATTTGGACAAACTGCTAGGACAATCAGCAAATTATGAAGAGCATTTGATTATCAAGAAATTGCAAGAGATGGAAGATAGGGACTTGAGGTGTGTTTATTAATACTTCAGTTTCTAATTTCACCAATTGATTTATTTCTTTGTAATCCTCGAGTGTGCTATTAGGATTAGTGGCAATAGAAGAAAATTTTTGGATTGTTTTTTGGGTCTAGCGATATGGCTAGCATACTTTTAAGGAATTATGTGAGAAGGGGTAATTAAGAGTAGATCAGTGGTTTTTAATCTGGTATGGTGGTGGCTGTTTGTAGTGTGAGAAAGATTATGATTTCTGAAATTGCTATGCTCATAAGGTCATTTGATGTGGTGTTATTTTTTTTTATAGAAATTATTGATTTGATACCTTAGTAATTAAGGCTGAGTTGGTTTGAAATTGAAAAGCTTGCTAATTGAATCTGGTCAATGAACTAGTCTATTATTTTCAAGGATTTGAATGGTATGCTTGGTGCATTGGCTAAGGCGGGAGTGTATAGCAAAGAGTTTTCTCATGGATTGGTGGTAAATTTTGGTTTCTTTGAAGGATTAAGGAACATTTTATAGTGTTGTTCAATGATTTTTTGTAGTTTTGATTTCCTTAGGAGTTTTGATCGTGATTTGTGTTCATGGTATTTATCATTTTGATCATTGTGGATGTAAGTTATGCTACGACTCTGTTTTCTGGTCCGGTTGGAGTGCTAAATGGAAGAACAAATTATGGAGTGTCTTATTGGAAGATCTATGTCAAAAAGGGTTGTAGAAATCGATCTTTGTTTTAATTTACCATCATCGAACGACCATATGAGATGTATCAACAAAGGGAAAAACAAGGCCCGTTGGGTGTTGGGGTGTTTTAAGGAATGAAGAAGGTTATGTAATGGCGATGTTTTCTGGGCCCGTAAGAATTCAAGACTCCAATGTGGCGGAATTGAGGGCTATTGTAACTACAATCTAGTTGTCTATGATAACTGATTGGAAGGGTAAAGCTGGTTTAATCATTAAATTAGTCTCAAAGGTTGCCGATGCTTGGTATCAAAAGGTGAAATGCCGACCATGGAGGATATGGGACATTATTTTATCGACTCATTCATATAGTGAGGAGTTGAAAAAAGCACCTATGACCAATGTTGTGAAGACAATTAATGGGATGGCCGATACGTTGGCCATAGAAGGAGTGGATAGTGTATGGTGGTAATAGATTGGTGTACTCGGAGTATTTGGCATTTGAGTTAGTATGTTTGGGATGTATCTTTGGTAATTAGATAAGGTGTATGTTAATTGCTGTGTGATTTTCTAAATAATTAATAAAAGCTTCATTAACTTAGCAAAAAGAAAAAAATAGTTTCAAAATATATTAGTCCCATCATACCTAGAGTAGGAACAGTTACACCAATGGCAGCTGCAAAACAAGAAAATTTTCATTTTAGTATTTTCATTAGACTGAATGAACATAACGTGTACAAATGTAATCTTTGATGTAGTGTGCGTGAATATATTTCACCTTTGCATTGGACCAAGATATCAGGCATGTTAAAAGCTTAGGGAAGAGAAATGGCTAGAGTTCGGTTGACTGGTATCCAGAAGGGGACACTTTCGATCACAATGAGGCAGACACAGCCCATGCCACCACTAGTGAAGGTCTTAAGAGAGTTGCAACAATCTGCAGTTGGTGAAGTACCATTGGTACTGCTATTTGTAGGGAAATTCATACAAGGGGTGAGGGTACCAAGCATCGATGGACTACGTTGTGTATTATTTAGCCATAAACAGGCAACATCAATGTTGTCAAAGCTATTAGGAATGTGTGGGGTCTAGTCCCATTGTTTAGCCAATTAAAAGGCTCAAAGCTTTTTGGTTTTTGACCCTACGAGAGCCCTATGTAATAAAAGAAAAGGGGTTATTTTTGGCATAATAAAAAAAGGGTGTATGGCAGCGAAATCGTGAGGAAAAAAAGTTAGAAAAATAAAGAGAAAAGAAAGAAGGGAGAGTTGGTTGAATGAAAGTTGATTTGTGGTCCGATTGAGTTAAAATTTTGTCAACAGGTTCATGATTCAATGTTTCACATTTTGAATGGTGAACATTGAGTTTGAAGCTCTATAAGAGCAAATCTAAGGTGTATTTATTGAGTTACTTATTTAGTGAAATTTTTGCAATTGTCTCTCTAATTATTGATTAGCTCTAGTTTTAGCTAGAGAAGAACTTTGTATATCCATTATTTGATGGTGGAGATTTTTCTGGTGGTCCATAATTTTTTTCTCTACACTTAAGTGTTTTTAACATAAATCTTAATGTGCTTTATTTTTCTTACGTTTTGGATTATTGATTATTGCTTATTGCTGTGAATTTATTACAATATATTGCTTCTAAGTTGTTGTGTTTGTAGCTTTGGACCCAACAAGTGGTATTAGAATGAGGATTATTTTGAGACATCGATATAGAAACAACCCAAGATCGAAGTAAATTTTGTTTGAAATCATTTAAGGTGATGCACGTTTTATGATAAAATTGACAGTATCAAATTATTCAATTTGGAAACTTATGATAGAAGATCATTTATACTGCAAAGATTTATATAAGCTGATATTGGGTGATTCGACTAAACCAGTAGATATGACAGATAAAAACTAGAAGAAGCTAGGTAGAAAGACATAAGCTAGGTAGAAAGACATTGGCTATAATCAAAAAATAAGTTGATATCAGCATGTTCCATCATATAGTGCAGGAGACAGATGTTCACATTGTTTGAGAAAAATTGACAACATTATATGAGAGAAAAACATGCTTGAATAAAGTTATCCTTGTTAAAAAGCTTACAACTTTACAGTACAGAGATGAACGATAGATTACAGAGCACTTAAGTGATTTTTAAGATATATTTAATAGAATGACTACTATAGAGCTTAAGATGGTTGATGAAATGAGGGCGTTGTTTTTTTGGGTTCATTGTCAAATAACTGAAACACTCTAGTTGTAACTGTTCTCAATTCAGCTTTTGATTATAAGATGACATTAGAGATGGTAAAGAATGGTATGCTTAATGAAGAAGCAAGGAAAAAATATTTAGACCCTGAGAATTAAGTTTTTGCCACAGAGAACAAGGGTAAAAACATCGACAGAGGTCAGAACTTAAAAGGTAGTAGTAAACCAAATCATAAATCCAAGTCTAAAGATAAAGTGAAATACTTTCATTATGGTAAACTGGATTATATAAAGCAATACTGTAAAATTTTAAAGTAAGAGTGAAAAGATGAGAAAGGTAAGAGTTTAAATGATGGCAATATTACAATAGTGAATTTAGATAATGATTTAGTTACTTTGATTTGTATACATAGTGATTGTAATCATGTTAGTGATCTCAACATTGAGTAGATAGTTGACATAGGAGTGGCATATCATTATGTTCCTAAAAGGGAGTAGTTTACAATTTATAAAGTAAGAGACTTTGGTTACACCAAGATGAAAACAAAAGTGTATCGTAAATTGTTGGGATTGGTGATATTGTTGTACAAACTAGTACAGATTGCATGTTGACTTTGAAGGATATTAAGCACATTTCGAATATAAGAGTCGATAAAAAAAGGGCAATGAAAGTTTTTCAAAGGATCTATGGTAGTTGCAAGAGAAAAACTATGCTGCATAATATACAAGACATGGATACAATTGAACGATAACTAGATAAATACCATTAAGGATGATGCTTTAGCAAATATATAACACAAGAGGCTAGCACATATGAGAGAGAAAAGGTTACACTTTTTGGTAAGGTAGTCTCTCATTACCTTGACCAAAAGTATGTTTCTCAGTTTATGTGATCATCATTTGTTTAGTAAGCATTGTAAAGTTTTTTTTCATAAGTGTTCTCAGAGAAGAAAAACATATTGGAATTGATTCATTCTGATGTATGTGGTCCCATTGAGATTGAGTTATTAGGTGATAACAGATATTTTATCACTTTTATTGATAATGTTTCACGTAAAACTTGATCGTATATGTTGAAAAATAAAAACCAAATATTACAATATTTTTAAAAATTTCATACCTTAGTGGAAAGGATAATAGGGTTGCCCTTGAAGTGTATTCAGACTGATAATGTTATAGAATACACATCCAAAGATTTTAAAAAATATTATTCAAAGTATGAGATCAAGCATAAGATTATAGAACCTGAAACACTGCAGCATAATAGTGTAGTTAAAAGGATGAACCGCCAATTATGGAAAAAGTCAAAAGTATGTTGAGAATGGCAAAATTACTAAAGCCATTCTATGGTGGAGCAGTTAACATAGCTTATTATTTGCTTAACAGATCACCATCAGTTCCTTTGAGTTTTGACATTCCAAAAAAAGTGTGGATAGAGAAAGATACTTCATACTCTCACTTGAAAGTTTTCAAGTGTAAAACATTCACGTATGTGTCAAAAAAATAGAGGTTAAAACTTGATAGTAAAGTCAAATAGTGTGTGTTTATAGGATATGATGATGAAAATTTGGCTATAAGGTATAGGATCTAGTGAAAAGAAAAACAGTTAAAGCAGAGATATGGTCTTTCCTAAAAAAGAAACCATAGCAGACCTTAAGAAAAATAAAAAAAACTACATGGGTTACTATTAAGTGTAATGTTTTAACATTGACAGAAGTTTCACCGAAATGAGAAACAAATGGTGGAAATAAATAGGAGATAAAACTTGGGGATATGAATGAGCCAGTCATAGTTAGTGATGAGCCAGATGCAATTAGTTTTGAGTAGGGTGAGCAGTCATCTCCACTAAAGAGTATTGAGTAAGGGAAGCTACTTTCAACATCAGGTAGTGTAAAGTATTAACCTAAGAGATCTACTAGAGAACACAAGTTATCCACCGGGTATCTAAGTTTAAATTTTATTTTAATTACTAGTGAAAGAGAGCCATAAAGCTTTCAAAATATGCAGACTACTCTGGATAGAGAGTACTGGTTAAAAACAATGAAAGAAAAAATAGAATCATTGTGAAAAAGTGGTATATATGATCATATTAAACTTTCAAAAGGGAAGAGACTATTAAAGAATAAATGGGTATTCAAGTTGAAAAAGATGGTGACAAATTAGTAAGGTACAAAGCTCGATAGGTTTTTCTCAAATCTCAACATTGATTTTGATGAGATATTCTCTTTAGTTGTGAAAATGAGTTCATTCAAGTGGTATTATGATTAATAGCTAGTTTGAATCTTGAGCTTATACAACTTGATGCTAAGACTGCATTCTTGCATGGTGACTAATAAGAGAACATTTATATAGATCAGCCTAAAGGTTTTAAAGTGAAAGGGAAATGGCACTTATTTTACAAATTGAAAAAAAGCTTGTATGGCTTGAAACAAGCTCCACACCAGTGGTATAAAAAGTTAATTCTTTTATAGTAAGCCACAGCTATAACGAACAAGGCAGTGGATCTTTGTATGTATGTCAAAAAAATTTTTGATGGTAATTTCATTATTCTTTTAGTTTATGTTGATGATATGTTGATTATAGGACAAGATGTTGCTATGGTTTGCAGGTTAAAAGAATAGTTGTCTAAATCTTTTAGCATGAAGGATTTAGTTAAGCAAAGTAGATTTTTTATATGGATATTATCCGGGATAGGAAAGCTGAAAAGCTGTGATTATCACAAAAAAAGTACGTTGAACGGGCACTTAGTAGATTCAACATATAGCATGTTAAATCAGTTAGCAATCTACTTGTCAACCATTTTTATTTGAATAAGAAATCTCGTTCAATGACTAAGGAAGAACAACTAACTATGTCTATTATTTCTTATTCTTTTACAGTTGATTCTTTGATATATCTAATGATTTACACACAACTTGACATTACTCATACAATTGGTGTAATAAGTAGATTTTTTTTTTAATATGGGAAAAGTTTACTATGAAGCAGTGAAATGAATTTTCAGATATTTAAGGGGCACCTCAAAAATATACTTGAGTTATAAAGTTTCACAACTAATTCTAAAAAAATTTACTGATGCTGACATGACAGAAAATCTTGATGTTAAAAAATCCACTTTAGGGTATTTGTTCACTTTTATAAGAAAAGCTATGTCTTGGCAGTCTAAATTACAAAAGTATGATGCCTTGTCAACTATAGAGGCTAAGTATATTATAGCAATTGAAACATGTAATGAAATATTTTCTTCTTGAATTAGGGTTGAATTAAAAAGAGATGTAGTATTTTATGATAGCCAAAGTGCTTTAAATTTAAGTAAGAATGCCATGTACCATACTAGAATAAATCACATTGATGTTAGATATCATTGGCTACGTTCGGTGATTAAGAAACAGCAAATGCAGTTTAAAAAGTCCATATTGATGAGAATGCAGTAGATATATTGATTAAGACACTTTCAGAAAAAAGCTTGAGTTTTATAATAACTTGAACGGAAAGAGAAAATTGTTAGGAATGTGTAGGGTCTAGCCTTATTGTTTAGCCAATTAAAAGGCCCAAAGCTTTTTGTTTTTTACCTTAAGATAGCCTTACTTAATAAAAGAAAAGGGGGTTGTTTTTGGTGTAATAAAAAAAAAGGTGTGTGGCACTGAAATCATGAGGAAAAGAAAAGTCAAAAAATAGAGAAAATATGAAAAAGAGAGAGTTGGTTGACTAGAGGTTGATCCGTGATCCGATTGAGCTAAAATTTTATCAACAGGTTTATGATTCAATTTTTTACATTATGAATTATGAAAATTGGGTTTAAGCTCTCTAAGAATAAATCTATGGTGTATTTGTTGAGTTACCTATTTGGTGAGATTTTTTCAATTGTGTCTCTAGTTGTTGATTAGCTCTAGTTTTAGCTAGAGAATAACTTTGTATACCCATTATTTGATACTGGAGATTTTTTTAGTGTTCTGTGATTTTTTTTCCTCTATATTGGAGAGTTTTTTTACGTAAATTATGGTGTACTTTATTTTTTCTATGTTTTGGACTATTGATTGTTTTTATTGTTATGGGTTTATTGTGATATATTACTTTTGCGTTGTTGTATTTGTCGCTTCAAACCTAACAAAAGCTAGAACAGAACTGGAACAATGCAAAATTATGGCTTAGAGAATTTTATTTGTATTGTGGTTGGAACAGACTTTGGGGGAATTAATAAATAGAATATATATTGGTGAAGGAAAGAAAAAAGATGATTAGATGTTGGAGTTTGGTGTTTGTTTGAATTGGAATTTAATGATTGGAAGGCAAAGGATGAATGAATTTATAGATGGAAGGGTTTAGGTAAAGAGATGTGGAGAGGATCTCAAATTTAACTATGTTATTTTATGTAGTTACCTTTAAAAAATAATATCTAATAGATTTAAATTTTGAATTTTAATATCTACAATTTCTTTTTTATTTCCAAATTACAACCCCCTTTTATAAAAAAATGCAAGGTCAATAAACAAGTAGATTTGATGTTGGTTTTAAAGCTCAATTTGTGTGAAACAAGAAGATTATTTTGAATCGTTAATTTTTTCGATACAATGCTTAATGATGTCAAAGTTACTAACGGTCCATTTGGATGCCAATTTTATGGTGAGATTTGAACTCTTTTTTGAGTTCAAATGTATAATGATGATTTTTTAATTTTACTAAAAATATCGAGTGATGCAATCATGCCTCATATTTTCATTGAAATATTTATGTCCAGTGAGATTTTATATTTTCACCTGACTTCCTTTTTAAATTTTGACATGACTTTTTTTTTGTTTTTACCCTTAAAAATATCATGGTATTTTTAAAAATATTAAAATAAGTTTATTAATTTAATATAATAAATAAATTTTATTATATAATAATAACTAAATAATATATATTAACATTTTGATTGAGAATAGAGTTTTAAGTTGGGAAATATGAATTCTCGAAAGTTCATTTTAAGTTATTTGATTACATTCTCATGTGAAGTTGTATCTTGGCAATCCATACTACACAAATGTGTTGCACTTTTTTCAATAGAGATAGAGTATGTTACAGCCACTGAAGCTTGTAAGGAGTTGTTATGAATGAAAAGTTCATGCAAGAGTTCAGTTTCAAGTAGCAACATTATGTGATATTTTGTTACAATCAAAGTTTAATTCACTTTGGTAAGAATTTTATTTTTCATTCAAGATCAAAGCACATAGATGTGAGATATCATTAGTTAAGAGTGCTTTTATTGACAGTTTTTTTGAACTTGAGAAGATTCATACCAATCACAAATGGCTCTAATATTTGACAAAGATACTACTAAATGAGAAGCTTGAAGTTTGTCGTTCAATCGTCAAGATGGCTATTCCTTAGTAAAAAAGATAGAGATTTATTGGGTATGGGTTTCCTTAATGTGGAGATGGTCTATATCCCTCATATACATTAAGGACTTTATTGTTCTTTCACTTCTTTATGTTATTTTATATGGTTTTAAACCCTTGTGCTTTATTTAGGAGCTGTTTCCTACGGTTGGCTTTTGGCAATACAAAAGTCAACTAGTAATATGAGTTGGTAGTAGTGTGAGAGAAAAAGAATATAAGAAAGAAAGTTTATGCAATTTTGATCAAGTAGTTTTATCGAGGTCATTCTATAATCCAATTAAGTTAAAATTTTATCAACGTGTTCATAATTTCATTATTCTTTAGTCTTAACAGTGGAGATCGGTTTCGAGTTTTTTGTCTACTGATTTCATGAGTAAAATCCCTACATTTGGTGAGATTTCTAATTTTCTCTTGCAAAGTTATTTCTTTGTCAAGATTGTTTAATTTTGAGATATTATAATTGTACACTTCTAATTCTATGTTGAACGAATTATGTATTCCCATTATTTTCATAATAGAGATTATCTATTGTTGCCGTGATTTGTACTTTTCGCATGTGAAGGTTTTCCATCTATGTGTTAGTGATTTAGTGATTTATTTGTTATTTTTATTTGTTTGATTCTTATTAGATTCACACAAGAGATAAATAATTTAATTTTTTATTATGTAACATATTTGATTTGAATATTATTTGAAGTTGTTTTATCCCATTTTAAACCAAAAGTCATTACCTTGGTTTTGATGCTTCTTGCAAGTAAAAGTGAAATATTTGTTGAAGCCTAAAAGCTGACCACTTTCATATCCTTCATTTCTTTCATACTTCGACGAAGCCAACATCCACTACCAGCAGTTCTGTCGATTCTTGATTTACTTTTCTTTTTCAACTTGGTAAAATCCTAAAAATTTTTCTTTTCATATTTGTCGAAATTATTTCAGGGCTCCTTGTTTTTCCCATAAATCTCAATCTCAATCAAAGCATTAGAACACAAGGGCTCCCATTGATGGCCGATCAAAGGTAGAAGCAGAAAAGCTCAATCAAAGCTAATGTTATAACTTAAAAGTTAAAAACTGAAATCAAGAATCACGTTAAATCATGTCATATCATGCTAGTAGGCAATTAAGTCATCTTCATATATTATTGTTCATTTCTATTATTTGTTATTCAAAAAGTCAATTATTTAAATTAAATTAATATTATGTTTAAGTAATTTTGATATTTTAAAAAATTTTTAAAGTTTAAAGATTAGATTTTTACGCCAATTGAGTAATCAATACTGATAATATTCTTTTTGCATACTATTTAGTGATAACTTTGATGGTGAATTTTCTTGAAAATATTTAATTATATGTGCTCATTTTCAATTTATTATTAATTAATACGATTGTATGAAATGTTAATATGAATCTCTAATAAAAATTAACAGATAATGCATAAAAAATCATAAATAAATATTAAACATCAGTCAATAAAAAATTATTAATAAATTTTTTATCAAAATAAATTTAATTTTATATTTAACATAACATAATTTCATATTATTAACAAATATAAATAATGAAAATATAAATTCTAATGATTCTAAGATCAAATCCAAAAAATTTAAATTTAAAATGTTCTGAACTCAAAATAATTTAAAAATTTTTTTATCCGAATTCAAAATAGTATGATTTTTTCTTAACCAAGATAAACCGACTCGAAATAGCTCAATTCCACTCGAAATGACCCAGCCGTTTGTCACCTCGATTTTCTTCACTGTATCCGAACAGGAACGATTAGATTGACCATATAAAAAGGTGTTTGCTCGTTTGCTAGAATTATCTGTATCTTAGTTTGAGGGGCGACTTATAACTGCAATCAATGGCCAAAAATAATTGTGTATCAAGTGTCAAATACTACTATTTAATCCTTGTCATGGTGTTAAATTTGTGGTATTAGGTTACCTGACTTCGTCTGTTGATTGAATCCAAAGGTCATTTTCAATTCTAACATCATTCCAAGATTTATAAAGCTTACCTCAGATTGTATGTTTTAGTTTACCAATAAGCCTTAATTCGAGAGTTTCTTCTTACCAATAATCCAAAGAGTCATTTCTATATAAATCACTCCCCTTTCCTATACATTAGAATCCAACTCAAACTACAGAATCTACTACTTTAGCAGGTATCTTTTCTATCTTAGTCAAATGGCTTCAAGGAAGATCAACCTGCAGGGTCTAGTCATGGTCTTGGTAACCATGCTTTGGGCGAGAACCATGGCTCAATCATCAGATTGTACCAGTGTGCTAATCACCATGGCTCCATGCCTTAATTATGTGACTGGAAGCTCCCCCACTCCATCTGCTTCATGCTGCTCACAGCTTGCTAATATTGTTCAATCACAGCCGCGGTGCCTTTGCATGGCTCTCAATGGCGGGGGTGCATCACTGGGTGTGTCAATTAACCAGACACTTGCTCTTGCACTCCCTGCTCTTTGCAGTGTCAAAACTCCACCTGTTAGCGGGTGCAATGGTAAAAAGCAAAAAATGTTAACTTTTAATACAACATCTCATATTTGAGCTATATAATTTAGAGTTTGATGCTTTAATTTTTGGCTAGCCGCTGATGGACCTGCAACTGCAATATCTCCTTCAGGCTCTCCAGCCGCTTCTCCTCAAAATTTACCAGGTGGTTCAGAAGACACACCAAGCAGCTCATCAACACCAGGTACATGTTATTAAATGAGCAAATACACTCTTTTCTCATTTGGTTCAAGCCTGTTAACGTATTGATCGTTCAGCTCAGCTTATTAAACTCTAGAATTCTGAGTTCAAATCTTGTGTACTCTGATAAAATTAGTTCTAGGCTTCTCCCTGGCTCGCTCCTAATATCATGGGTCAACTTTTCCAATCGAAAAAACATACTTATTAAGTGGAGAAAGAACCATGTTTTATTAGCTGAAGACCACCCCTTTTCTTACCGTGGGATTCATAATATTCTCTTTCTCTCCGACTAAATTATGCAACACTCTCGTTGCTTTGACTCTTTCACTCGCAAAAGAGGGATCCACCTTAATTCAGACCTACATCAGTGAAAAATTAAGTCTTCTCTGATACCATTTGTAATGGATCCACGTTTTCAACCCAATTTTTATTAGATGAAGGAAAACCCATGATATATAAGTCCAAAATCGCTCCCTTCGCTTATCAAATAAGATCAGTGACACTAGCACATGGAGACCGTACTTGAACCACCCGCAAAGCCAACAAACGTGAGCGTGTTCGGCTAGTTGGATCCTTCCCCATCAACTCGAAATTTTAGACCATGCCTTTTACTAAAGAAAAAAATTACAAAGATTGCATTCACTTTTGCAGCTAACTTAATACTTTACCTTAAAAAATACTTCCTTGGAAGCACAAAATGTGTGACTTACAAAACAGAAAAAATAGAAAATTGAGTTGGAGTTGTGACGCATGCAAGAGCTTAGAACCACGCAAGAAATTATCCATAATTGTTGGTTTCAAAATTTACTAGTCTGAGAAAAAGTTGAAAGAAATTTTGACTTCCACATGGGAGTTTTTTTCTCATAAAAGCAAACTACATAATCACGGTCTATTTGGAAATAAGGTCCTGTTCAACTTTCACCTTCACTAGAATTTCATTAGCATTTTTACACAGAAAAAGTAGTAGTTGCGTGCATCAAAGTGGTTCAATCATCTTCCTATTCAAAGTTTGGTTAATTTAAGTATGTCTAAAATGATAATCTCATCAATTTGTTTCCTGTTAGATGTTTAGCACCAAACAACAGTGCTATCTTTCGACCACCCCAAAACTATCATATCAACAATTTCTTGCCTTTAGGCAATGCATGCACTTAGCTGCCTTGAAAATGAATGTACACAAGATTTTTATTCAATGGAGTTGATTAATTTTGAATTAAATTATTTAAATTAAATTAAATTATTTTATTTTCAGTAATTGAATTGAAATTATTAATTTTAAAAATTAAACGATTAAATTGAATTTGATCGATTTAGTTAATTTTTTGTTAATCAAATAATAAAATTGTGTTATACAAATGTTAACCAAAAATGAAGTATTTCAATTAATTGAATTTTGTGCCTCATGAAATGAAATGACGCATTTAATTGTAGGTATGTTTTGGTTAGTTATTCAGTTAATTTAATTTTTAATCAAATTAACTAAAAATTGAAATTTATCTAAAATTATTTTTGAAAACAAACCGAAATTTAATCGATAGCCGATCAATTAACTAAATTAAATTGATTCAATTAATTCAGTTAAAATCAAATTTTAAATATCCCTGCACAACTGTTCTCATTATAAATGACTGGCCATAATTTAGAATATTAATAAAAAAGAAAGTCAAGGTAATTCTTAAAAAGACAGTGTTATATACGTTAATAAACTCAAATAAGTATTGCATTCAATCACGTCTATTTATTTTTTTTTACTTTAAGTGAAATATACTAATTTTTTATGGGTTATAATAGAATTTTGAAAACTTATATTTAATGTAAGTTTATGAAATGTGTGTATTAAATAAATGTATATAGCATTCTCTTTCTTTAAATGATACTTTTCGAATTGAGAATGGTGTAATCCCACAAAAACACATTATATTCTTGATTGAATGGCCGTGCATGCAGGTGGATCAAAAACAGTTCCAGCTACTTCCAATGGTGTTATCATGGAAATGCCTGTTAAGCTCATCCTGTTCTTTCTGCCCATGGCTTTCTATGCTTCAACTTAATAACACCAATTTCTAAGGCTCCTCAAATGGAATATCTTCGTGCTTCTATTACCATTTAAGATCCTATCTACTCGTGTTTTATTCAGCATTGTGTTGTTTTAACAAAATAATTGTGTGCTTTGCTTTAATTATCTGTTATACGAATCGTGTATGGTTTGCCAAGTTCATGAATAAAGCTTTATCAATTCCGAAGTGTTTATGGTTTGGGAAGTTCAACTGTTAATTCCCTTCATGCTTCAACTGTTATGTTTTTGAATGATAAAAGAACTTATGTCTAATTATCTCTACATTTTGAATAAATAAATGTCTTTGATTCTTTGAAACAAATTATCAAAAGATGTGTCATATATATAGACCTTGAATTTTTTTTTCCAAATTTGGCAATTTAATAAATTTTCAACGCAATTATTTAATAATTTCAAATACAATACAATAATACAAAAAAAATTAATATGAAAATATGCACAACAATGATGCAGTTTAAAATTTTAGAAAAAAAATAAAAAAAGCGTGTTTTGTATTCATATCAACATAATTTGTGACTTGATAATTTTTATATTTTACATATATTAAACATAAAATAAATAGATAAAAATACATGAATTATAATATTTTGAGACAAATATTTCTATTCTTATAAGAGTTAAAATTATATTGGGGTTGCAAAAGTTATTACTTACACTATTCAGTTATATTATAACATTATATAATTTCAAAAAGTTTGTTTTTTAGTGGTCAAATTATGTCAAAGTTCTTGTATTATGTGAAAATTTATAATTTAGTTCATATACTATAATTCATACAAATTCAACTCTCATACTATTTTGATTTAATAATTTTAGTCCAATCACTAAATTCATTAATTTTTTGCCATTAAAAATGCTGACATGGCCATTAACTTGATGATATAGATGTTGATTTTGCTTACGTGGCATTAACTTTACTAATGTGACAATTTAAATAAATGAAATCAATTGTTAAATTGCGCAAATGAGCCTTGTACTCACAAAATTAAAATTTAGTATCTCTAGTATAAATTATTAAAAATTATGTCTTCGTACGAGTTGAATTTAATAATATTGATCCAATTAATAATAAAAACAATATTTTTTTTACTTTTTAACTTTTTAAAATAATCAATATTTCAAAATTTTTAGATTTTTTTTCCATATTTTTAAATATCAAATTTAATATTTTAAAAATATTTTAATTTTAAAAAATTTATATTTTTATTTTTTAATAAGATATTGTTTTTTAAAACTTAATGTTTTCAAAAATTTTAAAGATTTTTTGGATTTTTAAAAATTTGAAATTTACATTTTTAATATTTTAATTTTAAAAAAATAATTTTTGATATTTTTTATTTTTTGAAATTTTAACATTTTATTTAATCAAAATATCTAATTTTTGTTTTTTAATCTTTTGAATTTTATAAAATTTTCAATTTCTTTAAATTTTATGTCTTTTGAAATTTTCTATATTTTTAATATTTAAATGAATAAATAAATTATATAGAAGACACGAGTCTTTAGAATTTATTTTGTTTTGATATATTTGAGGTGAAAAAGTATAAAAATTTAGGGTAAAACAAAATAATAACGAAACACAAAGTGCTTCTAATTCCGATTTATTCTTCACTAGATAACATAAAACGTGTAAAGAAATTTTAAAATTTATAAACTCTTTTTAAAAACAAAAAAGAAGTATAAAAAATTTATAAAAACATAAAATTAAAAAATATAAAAATTTTATAAAAAAATCTAAAAATTAAAAATTATTAAAATTAAATATTTTGTTTAAATAAAATGTTAAAATTTGAAAAAAAAATACAAAAACTTTCAAAATGAAATTAAAATTTTAAATTTTTAAATTTAAAATTTAAAATTTAAAATTTTAAAAAATCTAGAAAATTTCAAAAAAAATTCAAAATATTGAATTTGAAAAAATGAAATCAAATTTTACAAAATTCAAAAAAATGATTTTTTAAAAAATTAAAATATTTTTAAAATATTAAATTTAAGATTTTAAAAATATGAAAAATTCTAAAATTTTCAAAATATTAATTTTTATTAAAAAATAAATTTTGATTTTTTAAAAAGTAAACAAAATTTATGATTTTTATTAGTATTTAGATAAACATTATAAAATTTAACTTATACAAGGACAAGATTTTTATAAAATTAAAATGATTAAATTTTTTTCAAATTTCATGTGAATACAAAAATTATTTACATAATTTGACAATTAATTTCATCCATTTAAATTATCAATAGTCACGATGGCATTTTCAACCGTCAAAAGTTGAAGAAGTTAGTTATTAAACTAAAATTATTAAATAAAATAGTTTGAGAATTAAAATTTTATGAATTACAATACAAAAACTTAATTCTAAATTTTTATAGAGTATAGAGCTCTCTTGAATAATTTAACCTGTTTTAGTTGTCAGCTGAACCACACTTGATTATTTTACTTCTAGTTAAAAGTCTTGCATCACTCTGACAATTACTATAGCCATATCTTCATCATCTGTTCTCTATAAAATTTTTAATTAATTCCCTCTAGTCAAGTAAGTAAGTATAAGGGTAGAAGAATTCAGAGGTAGATTAAAAATTTTAAGAAATATTTTTTTTATGAAATTATAAATACAAGTTATAATCATAATAAAATATTATATTTATATATAAAAAATTATTGAATAATAAAATAAATAAATCTATCAACAAACTAGAACATAACTAAAAAATTTTAACATAAAAATGAACCAAACTTAGACATAATTAAATTAAAGACCTCAGGATTCTAAAACCTCATCCTTACTATTAAGACAAGGCCATCCATCTTGAACACACATCTTGAATCTATGCTTATCCCTTTTTCACATTACAAATCCACCCACTAAATGCTTTGATAAAATAAGGAAATAACCAATAATTATGGATTGCAAAGCCATATTCAAGTCTCTATTTAAACCAATATAGGATTTGACCGACTGAAATTTGAATAAATTGGTATGATATTGGAGCTATTGCTTGAAGGTTAAGGATTTGAATAAATTTATACATATAATATTCTCTTTAGTCGGATAAGTATAAGGTAGAGAGGTTTAAAGAATAGATTAAAATTAAAAAAAAAAAAAAAAAGGTTTGAAGCAACAATTATCTGTGAATTCTTGTTTTCGTAAATGGAACAGAATCTTGATTACTAACTAACTATTAGAAATTTCATTTGAACGACATATTCCTATAATAAGTTTCAAAGAAGTTAATGGGTTTCTTCAATTTTAAAATGCTAAAATACTAAAAAAGCTATTGAATTTTATTACTTTATTTAGATAAATCCTTATATTTTTATTATACTTAAATAAGTCCTTATTTTTTAAATTGTATCTAAGTAAACCCTTATTTCTAACAAAAAATTGATTTATGTTAAAAGCATATTTAGGTGCAAATTAAAGGTTAAAAGCTTATTTGGGTGTAATAAAAATAATTTATCTAATAAAGTGATAGAGTTTAAAGGGTTTTTTTTTTTTAATTATTTTAGCCATTTGAAAACGTGGATATCCATATGCTAAATTTTAACTCAAAAAATCAAAATGGTTCTCCTTTTTTGTCATATGGACATCCATATGAACGTACATATAGCATTAAAGTGATTGATGAAATGGATGAATTTAAAATACTTTTAAAAGATTATGAATGAAAAATTGAATTTAAAAAATTGTGGATGAAAATAAAATATTGTATAAAAATCATAGATATATGGTTAGATTTACTAAAAAAAATATATATAATTTTTTAAAGAAAAGGAAAGGTGGAATTCCACCAAAGGTGAGGTGGAGGTGAGTTGGAGCTACAGCAAGGAGAGCACAGCCATGGGCATCATGGGATGCACTCCAACATTCAAGTTTGTTAGATGAAGGAGGCTAGACTAAAGGAAGAAGATGAAGGTAGCAGAGACTAAGGAAGGAAGCATAGGAAAAAAGGTTCATAAGTGTGTAACTGAATCTCCTTTTACGTTATATATGGCACATGTGTGGCAATGTGACATGAACACTTGATAATTGATGTAGAATCCACATGGAGATGATGGGAGTCCACATGGGTTATGGGTTGTAAACATTTAATGACCCAATCTAGGTAGTTTATCGCGAGATGATCGGCTAACGGGACTTTCGTGTACATAGTCAGGCTAGCAATTCCAAACAAGCGAGTAGCACATATAGGCGAGTTGCTGTGGTAGGCGAACAGCCCGCGTGTCGACCACTAATTAGAGGTGTTAAATGGGTCGTGCTGGGTTGGCATGGCCCATTAAAAAATTAACCCATGTGTGAATAGGTTGTATTGGCATAGCAATATTATTTAATGTGTCTTGCCAGCACAATTCATGAAAACTAACACTATGGCCCGTTACAACACATGGTCCATAGACGCTATAGACGCTATGGGTCATGCCGTGCCACGGCACTATTCTTCATACTATATTGGACCAAGTTTATTAATAGATGTTTTAAGAATTTTTTTCAACAATTTTACAAATTAATATATAAAATTAATACGTGAGACACATAATTCATATGGTTCCATAAAATAGTTATGTTTATCAATAAAGATTAAAAGAACCCATGCCTCCAAAATAATATGTGAAAATTAACAAATATTAATATTACATTTTTAAATTTAAAAAAAAAAAAAGGACATCACATTATTATTTTATTTTTATTTTCACCATACGATTATTCATTTATATCATGTGTTTCGTTTTATTCTTGATTTTTCATAACTAATTATAAATATCTCATTTTGTTTAGGAACTTTTTTTCAGGATTGAAAATAGGCTTTCAATAGTAAATTGAGCCCGATTAGGAAACTTTGGGCCCAATAGGAAAAATCTGCATTTTAGTTTTAATTTGATTTAATTTTTGTTTTATTTATTTAGTTATTATTAATATTTTAAAAAAAAGGGATTAACAAAAAGGAAAGAAAATTAGAAAATTTTGAAATATCAATTCAAAAATCATGGTTGTTTAGAAAACAATTGACCATAATCCCAAGAATTAAGCCATTTTTTGGATCAAATATGTTTAATGGCAGATTCAATTTTTGTCAAAATCCCTAAAATTTTTGAAAGGGAATATTATAAATCATGCCTAAAGACACATACACAAAGGGGGGAGATTTTTTATTATAAGTTTTTTTGTTCTTGGTGGATTCTTAGTTCTTGGGAACATGGTTTAAGAATTTTGGGATTAAGTTATAGATTATGGTTTTGGGTTTTTAGGGTTCAAATCTTCGAAGTTTTGGGAAGTTTTCTAGGTTTTTATCTTGAGTTTTGATTGGACTTTTTGTGAATTTTTTGAAAATTTTAGATTTCTGGACTTTCGATGCTTTTCTAGAAGTTTGTTTTTTCTTTTTTTTTTTGGAGTTCAAGCTCTAGGTTAGTCCTGAATTAGGGAATTAGTGTTTTGATCGTGGTTTGCTGGTTTGAGTTTAGAATTTGAAAATTTCTTTCTAGGAATATTTCTGTGAATTTTTTAGTTTTATGAAAAAACTGGGTTTTTAGGTTGTTATGAAGATTTCGATGAATCTTTAAAATTCTTGGTGGAGTAACAGCAGTTGAAAAAGGAGAAAATGGCAGTCATTTTTGGGTTTGTAGGTTTCTGGGTTTGGTTTGAAGTTCCTAATGGCCCATCAAATTTTTTGGTGCCGGGTTTTGGGTTTTAGTCGAAAACTAGGGAAGATGATTTTTTCAATGGATGTTCCTAGAGAAAGGACAAAAGAAATTTTGTTTAGAGAAACAAAGAATTTACTAGGTTTGAAAACAAAAACTAATTTTTGGCTTTTATAAGGAAGTAAAATGACATTGTTTGCAGCTAAGCTAGGATTCAGTTGACCTGTGTGGGATCCACTTGTCCACCCAACTTTAGACTCATTTGTTTCACAAGTTTGTCCTTTTTTTTTAGTTTTATTTTATTTATTTATTTATTTATTTATTTATTTATCTTTTTATATTTATATTTTAATATTTATTATTTTAAAATAGTTGTTTGAATTTGGAAAGAAAAGGAAAAGGAAAAATAGTTTATTTTGCATGATGTTTTTTTATTAATTAATTAATTATATTTATTTTAGCATGAGTTTAATATATTTGCATGATTTTTTTAATATCTAATTGCATGTTTTTATACTTATTGTGTGATCTATTAACTATATTGCATAATTGCATGATTATATTTTATTGCATGATAATTTTTGTTTATTTTAACTTTTTTTCTTTCAAATTTGCAAAAGAGTTTTCAAAAAAATGTTTTTCAATTCTACTAAACTATTGAAGGATCTAATCTTGAATTAAGTCATACCTAACTATTGAAGGACTTAATGAATTTTCGTAAAAAATACTTTTTTTTTTTAAATCCTACTAACAAATTGGAGGATAATTTTGAATAAAAAGTCTTACAAATGGATTGGAGAACATTTTTTACTATAAACTTAGCTTATAGATATTTACTTCTAGAAGTAAAATTAAAGGAATCCAATGATGGAGCTTATTTAGAATAAGACACTAGTCTCTATGAGTACTCTTGAGGTAAGAAAATTATCTTAAATTACTACCAAACTATTGGAGTAATTTTAAGATCAATTTTCAATATTAAATATTTTGGTAAATCATAAATACGGTTAAGCTTAGATAATTTGAAATCAAACTAGTACGATCTTTTAAATAGGTGCTATAAGGGTGCTATAACTTTTCTCACGCATAACAGCATTTTCGAACCTAAAATATAGTTTCGTAAACTATAATTTACTATTTAAAGATACTTAAGTCAATCTTAGGACTCCTTTTTAAATGAGATAGATTTTATCACATGGCTAATCACACCTAAACAAAAAGAATGGTAGCGACTCTTAAAGTCTATGTTTAGTGGCAGATCAACGGATCTATACGTTATAACAGTTTGCTAACTCCACTAGGAGACAATGAGATGCAAGCCAGTAAATAATTTCTTATTATCTAAGCTTAACTTAATTTAAAAATTCTTTCCTTGTTTATATTTTATTTATTTATTTATTCATTTTATATACCTATCATTCATCTGCACAAGCATAACATGAACTCTACACTTGAGTTCTATCCCTTAAAAAAGAGCAAAGTACCTACGCTTTTATGAGATTTTATGTCTCCGAATGGGCCAATGAAAAACTCCTACTCAAATTGAACCATTTCTGCTTGTAGCCTCTAATGGATAAAGATTGAGATGCTTACTAGTCTCTAATGGATAATGATGTAAGGAATAATTTGGAAACCCTTAGACTGTCAAACCTTTGAACCTAGCATATAAAGGGTTCAAACTTAAATTAAAGTCATACCTCCTTTATGTTAGAAAATCCTAAATAGTACACATGATAGGACATTTATTTTGCTTGTAAATTTATATATATATTTTTGTATATATTATTTGCATACTAACTATTTATGTTGTTCTTTGTATTTATATATTGTTCTTTGTATATATTACATGTATACTAACCCTTTTCTTGTGCTATGCATGCATCCACATCATTAGATTTATCATAAGGAGTAATTTCCACAAAATAATTTTAACAAGGAAAGTCTCAGTTACATCCATGGAAAGCCTAGCAAAGTCTTTTAATAGCTTGAAAAAAGGAGTTTGAAAAGTTGAAACTTGCAAATAAAAGACTAAAAAAGAAAGTTCAAGCACTCAAACAAGAAAATGATGAATGAAAGAATTTGTTCGTCGACCTTAAGACAACATGGTCATCAACCAATCAAGAACTAGCCCAACTTTTGAAAAAAAATAGATAACTATAAGCAAAGCTACAAAAAAGGATGAGGCACTCTTTAAGACACAAAGGCACATCTAAATCCTGAATAAAGTTATGGTTGAAATTGGAATGCAAATGAGAGCTATGAATGAAGAGTGTGAGCAATTAAATGAAGCATATATGAGAAAACATAATTAGTTGGAGTCTCTATTTGACCAAATCATTGTGACTACTTATAAAGCAAAGGACATGGTATAAAAGGTTGAAAAAAAAAAAAGACAAGGGTGCCAATAGTGGAAGCACATGGCCGATAATTGCTAGATTTCGTTAATGAAGTGCAAAATCAATATCAACAAATTAGAGATTTCTTTCCTTAATAAATTCTAGACTTTTTATGGATGTAATATTGAAATTTGTTAGAAATAACTTTTAATTCAATAAAGATTTTCTTTGATAATAATTGTTACGTGGTAAATTCTCCTTATTACATTCATACATTTTTTGCATTCATTCTTATGCATAATCTGATGGTTCAATAAACATCATTCTAAATTTATACCCTAATTGTAAGAAACTAAGGTTTAAAAATAGCTTAACACCGATATTATGCTTAGGCCTAAGCCAGAAGTATGTAACAAGATAATGTAAGCCGTGTTGAGAAGTTGGTGAAGGCTCAAAAGGAAATTAAAAGGGAGCTACATAAGATCCTAAAGGCATTGAATAAGCTGAGCAAGGAAAGGTTATAGAAAAAGCCAACACCCAAGACCATCTGTTATAAAATGTTGTTGACACTTTGTATCCTTCTGGTTATGGCCCATACTAGCCCAATCCACTCAAGGCACTTCATCACAACAATTCACATTCTCAATAAGATATATTTACATAGAAATGCCATTTGCATCAATTTAGAGGCAATTTCAAAGTTTACCAAAAAGGTAGTAAAGCTAGTCTTGGTCCCTAACTTAAAGGACCTCAAAAGAGAATGAGATACTAAAATTAAAGGTGACTAAAAGTTTAGAGGACTTAAAGTCTGAATATAAAATGATCCTACTGAATGGGAGACTATGAGCTATTGAAGGTGTAGACTTTTATGGTTTCCATGGATGTTGTTGGGCTTTATTTAGTTTCAAATATGGTTATACCTTTAAAATTTAAAGTACCGAAGTTCAAAAAATATGATGGTATGAAATATCTCATCACACATGTTACAATATACTATCGTAAGATGGTAGCTTATGTTAATAATAAAAAATTACTGATACATATATTTTAAGATAGTTTGACTGACTTTGTTACAAGGTGGTATGTCCAGTTGGATAGAACTCGCACTCGATTATGGAAAGATTTGACTAGTTCTTTCATTAATTAGTATCGCCACATCATTAACTTAGCTTTTGATCACTTTTTTTTACAAAACATAGAGAAAAAGGTAATAGAGTCTTTCAAATAATATGCCTAATGATTAAGGAATATGACTGTTTAAGTTTAACCTCCTTTAATTGAGAAAAAAATGATAATACTGTTTGTTAGCACTTAAAAGCATCATATGATGAAAAATGATAAGAAATACAACAAATAATTTTGCTAACATGGTGATATCAGGGGAGGAGAGATTATTGAAAATGCCATCAAGAGTGGTAAGCTTAAAAAAGAAAGGCCAACACACTCAAAAAAAATGGGATACAAAAAAAAAAAGCTGAAATCCAGGTTATGAGTTTTAAAGGGCAACAATTTAGAGGTTATGCTCATATCTACCATATATTTATATTGCTTACTACCCTACAATCAATAATATTGCACAACTCTCTTACCAGCCTCATTACCCAACCATAAATGACATTTCCTAAGTCTTTATCAACCAACTTTTCAAGTACCTATATATAGGTCTAGTTTTGTCGGTACACTAATTTCAAGGCCTAATAATTAAGCGAGTGATTTGAAAAAATCCAAAGGCAACCAAAAAAGAGCTCACATTGATCCTATCCCTATAACATACACTGAGTTATTCTCAAATTAGTTAAGAAGAATGACTTGGTATCTCCAGTTCTTTTAGAACCATTGAAGTCATCTTATCCTAAACGATACACTATTAATGCCATATGTGATTACCATAATGAGAATATGGGTCACTTTACAGAAACATGCCATGCTTTCAAGCATAAGGTACAAAGTTTGATCCGAGTAGGCTCAATAAGCTTCAACGAATTAGGGGAGCTAAATGTCAACAAAGGCCCTTTACTTGATCACTTAGGGGCATAAGTGTGGGAAGGTTGATTTGAACTACTTGTCACTTTAAGATTTCTTTGGAATAATGGACTTTTTTTATATACTTAAATTTCAGTTTATTTTGCATCATTTTAATAAAAAGAAACAAATATGATGTATTTTCATGACACCTCTTCTTTTGTGTGAATCACCATCATATGTTTTTACCTTTTTACATCTTTTTCTATATCAATTCTCAAATTTTTAATAATGAATATTCAAACAATCATGACAATAATTCAGGATTCAATTTTGAAAATATCACAAATGTTGATAAATCGAGATTATTGATTCATTAGGATTGCTGAATAAAAAAAATAAATTTGGCAAAGAATTTCACTCACTAAAAGATGAAGTTGATGCAGAACTTAATCTTTGTTTTTAGTCAATAAATGTTTTTCATTTGGAGTATTCATACTTGAGATGAGAAATAGTCATCTTTATTCTATTTTTCACAAAAAGAGTAAAATTATCCCTTATTACCCCCATTGAGCTTGTTGAAATTTTTTTTCAAAGAACCTTAACCAAAGATTACCACCACACTAGGGCATACTTAGAAAAGCTTGAAAAGTTGAGATCTTTAGTGATTTTAGGAGCAAAGGCATTTTGTGCTTAAATATTTCTTAAAAAATAATGAAAAATGAAGGAAAAAGAAGAAAAAATTGATAAGTCAAATATCAAAGTGCTCTAGATGAAAAAATGATCATTGGTTTAATTATCCTTTAAATACATTTTGGGTCTATTTTATCCATTTCTTTAATAACCTTTCACCTTAGCCTACATTATGCCTTTTAAAAGTTTATTTTGATCGAACATAAATACTAAAATTAGAGAATTATGAATTGAACCAAGGCAAGTTTGCTATTGGATTATTTGTGATTTTGATCAAAGTGTCATTATGAAAAAAGGGGAAAGAGAAATGAAATAAGAAAATGAGAAAAAATGTGCAAAAAAATAAAAAATGAAAATAAAGAAAAAGCTTAAATTGAAAACTCGAAAGGGCAATTTAAGTGAAGATGAAAACTTGAAAAACAGCTTTTTGTGAAGATCTTAGAAATATGGATGATAATTAGCTTAATGATTAAAGATATTGATAAAATATATTTTTGAGAAAAAAATTTAAGTTAGAGATCAAAACTATCTAAACAATCATTATTTTAGATGTTGATATCCCATTTAAATGATTATTCATTTATCTTTGATTTGTTCTTGACCATACTTTTTTTTATAATGAAAACCACTTTTCTTGTTCTTTACCAAATGAACATCTTCTAAATGAATTGAGGAAATGTGTCATGTTCGTCATAAATTAGAATGATGATAAATAAATGAATGACAATGTCCATAAAAGAGTTTTCAATTCCTTTGAAAGAAATTCAAGATGACAAAAGTGAAAGAAACCAAAAAAAAAGATTTGAAAAGGCCAAAAGAGATGACCTAATTATGAACACAATGAGGAATTTGTCAATATACCCTATGAGTTATAACCAGATGAGAAAATAACATAGATTAGTTGATAGAATTTATTTTTAGATTGGTAATGCTGAGAAGCTAAAAAAGAATGGTGGAGTCTTAAGAACCTTGTTACCATAATTAGAATTTCACGACATTAATTTAGTAACATCTACATTGCATACATTGTGTTTATGTTGTATTTAAATCCTTGATAAAATATTTGAATCATAGTATGACATTTACAGTATTATTTAATACATGCATTTACATCATTTAGTGAGAATCTGAATTGTAATATTTGCAACATGTAAAAGACATTTGCATTGACATTTATTGCATACAAAATTTGACTTTGATTGGAGAAAATGTTTGACTTTTAAATCTTTAAATAAGGAAGATCTTTCATGATGAGATTTTTTTGATAAGGAAAACTTTTCAAACTTTTAAAGTTAAGCCTTTGTTTAAAGAAGCTTTTTGAATGAGAATTTTTAAAAATTTGGATGCAAAACCCTAATTTTTTTCCAATGAGAAATTTTAAAATTTTGGATGTAAAACCATAAAGTTTTTGAAAAATAACCTTTAAAACTTTGGATGCAAATCTTTATAATTTTTTGAATGTGAATCTTTGAAAAATTGGATGTGAAACCTTGAAATTTTTCGAATAAGAATCTTTGAAATTTTAGTTGTGAAATATTAAAGTTTTTTCATGTGAATTTTTGAAATTTTTTATGTAAATCTCTAAATTTTTTGAATGAAAATTTATAACTTTTAGGTGTGAATCTCTAAATTTTCAAATGAAAATCTTTGAATTTTATAGGTAAAACTTGAAATCTTTGATGTGAATCCATGAATTTTTTTTACCTTTTCAATGCAAATCTTTAAATCTTTCTGTAAATTATAGTTTGCATATCTTTACAATAATGAAAATTCTTGCAAAACTGAAACTCTTGCAAATCTTTGAAATTCTTAAGAATCTAAATTTCTTACAAACCTGAATCTCTTACAAATCATCCATTCTTGCGAATCTTTGAAGTTCTTGCGAACTTGAATTTCATGTGATCTGAAACTCTTACAAATTTTTGTGAATATCCCAATTCTTGTGAATCAGAAACTCTTACAAATTCTTGTGAATATTTGAATTCTTGCGAACTTAAAATTTTTGCAAATCTAAATTCTTACGAATAGTTCATTCTTACGAATCTAAACATTCTTGTGAAGCTAAAAGTCTTTACGAAACTGAAACCTCTGCGAAACTTAGAATCCTATGATACTTGGAATTTTTGCGAATCTAAAACTTTAGCAAAACTATGAATCTTACGATCTAGAATTTTTATGAACATGGAACCTTTGAGAATCTTGAGTCATTTACAAACTCTTGGAATCTTGTGAAACTTAGAATTCTTGCAAATTTGAAAATTTTTGTGAATCTTGAATCTTTGTAAATTTTGAAATCATTATGATTTTTTTTTTTTGTAAATCTTGGAACATTGGAATTTTTTAGTTTTTGTTATGGAACCTGGTGAATCTTTGCAATTTGTGACCCTTAAATTTCCAAATTGTAAATCTTTGGATTTCAATCTAAAAATGTTGATGTCTTTTGACATTTATTATTTAAAGTTTTTAAAGTTGTTTAGCCTTTGTTTAGAGGGGTTATTTGAATTTTTCTTTTTTCGAAAGTCGCATACCTCTATTTAGAGGAATTTTTTTTATTAATTCGAGCCCAAACATAATAGGTATATATATATCTTTGTGTAATTCCTGTTTCACAAAAACTATGCAAATAGGGGCAACTGTAGATATTTCATTTTGTTTGATAGTTTCTTCAAGATCAAAAACAAGATTTTGATTGTAAATTGGGCCTGATTAGGAAGCTTTGGGCCCAATAGAAAAAATCTTCATTTTAATTTTAATTTGATTCAATTTTTTATTTAATTAATTAATTTATTTATTATTAGTATTTTTTTAAAGTAAAAAAAAAGGAAATGAAATAAAAATTTTTTGGAAAATCAATTCAGAAATCATGGTTGTTTACAAAACCATTGACCATGATCCCAAGATTTAAGCCATCTTCTGGATGTTCAATGATAGATTTGATCTTTGTCAAAATCCTTAAAATGTTTGAAAGAGAACCTATAAATCATGCATAGAAGCACACACACAAATGGGGGAGATTTTTCGAATAGAATTTTTATTGTTTTGGGTTGGTTCCTAGTTCTTGGGAACACAATTTAAGAATTTTGGGATTAAGTTTCAAATTATGGTTTTGGGTTTTTAGGGTTCTAATCTTCAAAGTTCTATGAGGTTTTCTAGGATTTTTTCTTGAATTTTTCTTGGACTTTTTGTGAATTTTCTAAAAATTTTAGATTTCTAGGCTTAGGGAGTTTTTCTAGAAGTTTGGTTTTTCTTTTTTTAAGTTCAAGCTCTAGGTTAGTCATAAATTAGGGAATTAGTGTTTTGATTGTGGTTTGTTGGTTTGAGTTTATAATCTAAATTTTTTTTTAGGAATACTTTTATGAATTTTTTGGGCTTTTTGAAAAATTGGAATTTTCTAGGTTGATATGAAGATTCCGATGAACCTATGAATTTCGTGATGGAGTCACGACGGCCTGAAAGGAAAAGGCAGAGGTTGTTTTTTGGGTTTGGTTTGAATTTTTCAGCACCAAGTTTTAGGTTTTTGGCTAAAACTAGGGAAAATGAGTTTTTTAGTGGCTATTCCTAGAAAGGGGACAAAGGAAATTTTATTTAGAGAAAGAAGGAACTGACCAGGTTTGAAAATAGAAATTGATTGCTTTTATAAGGAAGTAAAACATAGTCGTTTTTAGCTAAGCTATGGTCCAATTGACCCATAAGGGATCTGCATGTTCACCTAACTTCAAACCCGCCAATTTCATAGTTTGTCATTTTCTCTTTTTTTTTTTATTTTCTAATTTGATTTTATTTATTTATTTATTTATTTATATGTTTGTTTGTTTTTTATATATTATATTTATATTTTATATTTAATATTTAATATTTTAAATAGTTGTTTGAATTTGGTAAGAAAAGGAAAAGGAAATATAGTTTATTTTTGCATGATTTTTTAATTAATTAATTAATTAATTATATTTATTTGAGCATGAGTTTAATATATTTGCATGATTTTTTAAAATATATAATTGCATGTTTTTATACTTATTATGTGATTTATTAAATATATCGTATAATTGCATGATAATTTTTCATGATAATTTTTGTTTATTTTAATTTTTTTTCTTTCAAATTTGAAAAAGAGTTTTCAAAAATATGTTTTTCAATCCTACAAAATTATTGGAAGATTTAATCTTGAATTAAGTTTTACCAAACTATTTGAGGACTTAATGAATTTTCTTAAAAAATATTTTTTTAAAATCCTATCAACAGATTGAAAAATAATTTTCAACGAAAGTCTTATCAACAGATTAGAGGACATTTCTGACTATAAAACCAGTTTATAGATATTTATTTCTAAAAGCAAAATTAAAAGAATCTGATGACGAAGCCTCTTTAGAGTGGAATACTACTTTCTATGAATACTCAAAAGGTGAGATAATTATCTTAAATTACTACCAAACTATTGGTATAATTTTAAGATCAATTTTCAATATTAAATATTTTGATAAATCATAAATACGGTTAAGGCTTGGATAATTTGAAATCAAACTGGTATCATCCTTTGATAGGTGCTGTGATGGTGATATAATCTTTCTCATGCGTAACTGCATTCCAAACATAAAATCTGAGTTCGTAGACTAAATTTACTATTTAAAGATACTTAAATTAATTTGAGAACTGACAAATTCTATCAAGTAGTTAATCACACCTAAACAAAAAATATTGTTGGTGACTCTTAAAGTTTATATCTAACGATAGATCAACAAATTTATACATTATAACATTAATTTTTAAGTAATATACACTTCATACTTTTTTTTTTAAATGATAAATCAAAATGAAAAAATTGTAACTTTATCTACTACTAGTTTAAATATTTTATAGGCAGATTTAATGCTACAATTTAATTTCTATAAACTGCTAACATAATTACTAAAAGAGTAAAAGAATGTCTATCATATAATAAAAGTAACACAAAATTTAATTAAGAACTAAAAGATTAAACTCATTTATAACATTTATAGCGGATTTTATCGTGCTAACCCATGTACCACATGTTGCCACTAGACCTTGATATCTCGTGTTATGCTAATCCAATAGATCCAAAATCTCTAGCCAAACATGACATAAGTATATGAGTCATATTTGACAGGGTTCACGATTATAACAATAGGTTGTACCAAACAAAGCCCATATCGTACCGTGTCATAGGTTGCTCAACTAATTTGACACTTCTAACCACCATGATCGAGTGATATGGTGATCCAGTGTGTAATAACTTATCGAACATAATGATTAACCCTTGACCCGACGATCTAGCATAACAAGAGGAAAGAACTGAAAATGGCAAGATGACAACTACCACTAGCTGCCAAAGCCATTAAGGCATCAGCAACAGCTACTATCCCAAATTCCCCCTCTTTACCATTAAATTACGAGGGGAAATATCGAACCCAAGATGATTTCAAATTCTCCTCGATACTCATGAACAACCTTAAAACAATTAGCAATTTCACAATCATAGGCGAGAAGGATTTCGAATCCAACTCTTATTGGAATTGAATATACATCAAACCAATAATTATTACACATTTTTATAGTATCTTTTGATTGATAAGAGAGAACGGAAGAGTAAAAAAAAAGTGACAAATTATTTGAAGAGTGAAATTGAATTTTTTCTTGTTGTTAAGTTAAAGAGATAAATGAAAACGATTTTACAATGAAGATTGAATTTGGATTCTTGTTTTTTGAATAAATTTTAGTTAATTTTATTTCTCCAAATCTGTCCAATTTTGTGAAAGAATTAATGAAGGGGGAAATTTTAACTGATAACTAGAATTAGCCCTTTCACAATGGGGTGGACAATTTTTTTATGAAAAATTTTCATTATTTTGAATATATTTATGATTATTTTAATATAAAAATAATAAACAAATTAATTAAATTAAAATATTATAAAATATTAAAATTAATATGTATAAAATAATTCATATATTACGATTATTTTTTATTAATTTTTTATATCATGTCGAGTGTCATATTTTTTATTAATTATTGGATTAAATATATAATTTTTAATTTATTTTAGATTATAAATTTTTTTTTGTAAAAATATTTTAAATTAAAAAAAGAAAAATAATAGAAGTAAATTTTTATTTTTTGTTATTATGTCTTTCATATTTATATTTATCATTATTATTATATTTTTTAAATTTCAATTTATTTTATTATAAATAATAAATATAAAATGCTCAAAACTTATAAAAAAATACACCCAATTACCTTCCAACTCAAAACTTTACCATCCAAGTATCTCGACATCCAAAACTTCACACCTCAATTAATACCAAAAGCCGACAATTTAAATACACAAACCTTCACACCTCAATTAAGATCAAAATCCAGCAACTCAAATACCTCACAATTCAAAGTTCATGACACCTCACAGCCGAAAGGCCACCAACCAAAAAGACAAAAAAAAAAGGACAAATGTCAAACTTAAAAGCCCCAACAATTTCAAATTCAGTAACCTAATTCAATCATGGGGATAAAAATAATAGTACGTAATTGGTTTCGCTTTCCTCGTCTCCTCACTATCCAACAAAATGAGCTTTACCAAGCTAAATTCTGTAGAATGAGTCGGCTATTGCTTTCTTCAAGGTTGAGGTTACCACTTACCAAGAGTGTTCAGCTTTGAACGTTTTAAAAATCCATGTACCCTGCATCAAAGATTCATTAGCTGATATAGGTTGGTCACCCACAAAGTTCTCCTTCGGAAACAAAACAATATATAATTGTATAAGCTTAAAGCCTCCATCATTGAACACTTCAAATATATAAACCTGTACTTGACTATTGATCCCGTTATAGAGTAGGAAATTTGGTCACCCACAACTGCCATAATTGCATTGTTTCCCTATAAAAACCTCACCATTCTGCCTCAAAACCAGCCACATTGGAAAGTTGCAGGAAATCAGCACAATCTGCAGGAATTCTCAGCAATTACCATACCAAGAGGAATAATGGTAAACAGGAAGATGGCAACATATCTTGTTTCGGTCCTAGTAGCCATGCTTTTTGCAGGAGCTACAGCTCAGTCAGGTTGCACAAGTGTATTGATCAGCCTGTCGCCCTGCCTCAATTACATTACAGCGAATTCATCAGCCCCTTCTCAACAATGCTGCACACAGCTTGCTAATGTTGTGCGTTCCTCGCCACAATGCTTGTGTGAGGTCCTTAATGGTGGTGGTTCATCACTGGGGATCACCATCAACCAGACTCAAGCTTTGGCCTTACCTGGCTCATGCAATGTTCAGACTCCACCCATTAGCAGCTGTAATGGTAAATATTCAATCACATGTATATTTCTTCTTAATCTCAATCTTGCGTAAATGTCAGCAAAACTTTAATCAGTCGAGTAATTGAGGGATGATTGAAATTTACGCAAAATTTTGTCTGGTATTCTACTAACACCACGCCCGCTTGTTATCAGCTGCTTCTCCAGAGCCGGCAGACTCTCCAGTTGGATCACCTGAATCAGGAAGCATAATTCCTACAGGTACAGAATAGTTTTCCTGTTGCCTATTTCTGTCAACTCCAGATAACCGCCACGTTTGGGCATTTACTATGCACTGAAATTTTCACATAAAAGTTAAAACAATCTCAAATAGCATGAAAACGATGAGATATATTTGCCCAAATTTGTTCCTCAACTTTGCTTATCGATCCGAGTAAATGTTAAAAATGGGTGCAGGTGGTGGATCTAAAACTGTACCATCCACACAGGAAGATGGCTCATCGGATGGAAGCACCACCAAATTGCCACTACTCTCTTTACTCATCTTACTTTTGTTCGCCACATCATATAGTTCAATCTTCTCATCATACTGAATCTTCTGTAGTTTGACCTACCTATCATGACACCATCATTTTAACCAATATTGTATTCTTCGTTTGTTACTTAGTTTCCCTTCGGTTGAGGATAGATACATGCAACATTTGTGCTTAGTTTCCCTTCGATTGAGGATGGATACATGTAACATTTATGTTTTCATCTTTTCCTGGGCCGATATGGTTTTGTATGGCTGATTTTGCTGATGAGAGTTACAGCTTCTCTTCCTTTCTCAATAAAGATCATTGTTTATAATTAACCTCCCTATAATCTTCCCATAAGAGGTAACATCCAGCATGATTCAAATCTCAATATCTATATCCTCTTCCCCTATTCTCAACGCTACGGTTTTTTTCATTAAAAAAAAAAAAAAGAAATATATATACATATATATATATGTATGTATATATATATCAGATGGGTGATTCATAAATGTATATTTCAATGTGACAGAAAGCCAAACATAGATCACAGCAAGAAGACATTACTGACATGAAGTGAATTAGAGTTGAAGCTCAAATCATGTAGAAGTCTATAGTCTATACACTCAAGAAAACAATATTGCAATTCAGGCATGTTTTGAGGTCAGCTAAAGGTAACAAAGTAGCAGAATTGATAAATTAATATTGTTAATTTCCTAATACCGTTATACCATTACCTCAAGTGAAAGCCTAATAAGAATGCTTGAGAACCACCTTGCGCTGCTAATGTTAGTATTCCAAACAGAGGACTCATTCTATCAGAAATTTCAAAAGGTCACAACCATGAAAGACCATCGGTGTGCATTGGCAGTCAATAAAACAAAAACCATCCGCCAAGAGTGACCATCTTTTATGTTGTTTATTAACACAACCTAGGTCTTAGATATCATCATAGTGATTCCATCTTGATATAATTCCGGTTCCAAAGAGAAAATTAGTTCAATTAAGCTGTAAAGTGCTTTCACAAGCTCTTAGGAATTAGTGTTCGGATGCTGAAATTAGAAGGCTAAAAACCAAATCAAGGGAGAGATGGAAACCAAAAGAAATCAGTATGGCCAAAACTTTTTCTTCAAGTAACCAGATCAGATGAGAGATAATAGTAGGACAACCTTTATACACGGTGTAGTTATGTCAGAATATCTGAAATCACCTCTCCACCAATGCAGATAAAAGAGCTAGACAGAAAACAACACAATATATTTAAGCTAACAACATCTGCCACAAGGAGATCTAGTTATAGATGACAAAAGGATCTAGACACATTCCCTTGAGTTGCAAAACACCTGCCCTGCAAACACCTTAGTAAACTAACAAAGCTTGAAAAAAGTTAAATCCAAAGGTAAGTCGAACTATCTGTAGCTTGTTCATGATACACATGTACAATAAACAATCCATCTATAGATGTTTTACCCTAAAAAATTGAACCTAGATAGACCAGCAAACAACTCCACCCTAATATATCCAGCTATTTTGTCCCCAGATATCTACCCCAAATAATGGAATCTACAAAGTCTATTTCACTCTAACTTTTGTTCCACGATTTATATTTATCATAAACAAAAACGTCAAGGGACATCCTGTTCTATCTGTACACGTCATCAATTAAAAACAAATTATAATGTTAAAGCCACCGCCTTACACTGAACTTAATTGGCAATGCACCCCTGATAAGAAAAATATAATAAGATCGCCAATTGTCATAACAAGGTGATCAATATTCTTAAATACTTCAACAAAATTCAAAGCTACATCAAAGAAGGTCATAGCTGATGAACATCAAACACATACATAGAAATATTTTCTAAAAGCTGCACAGTTTACGAATGTGATCTTCCCCGCACAAATTCTTCAAGTCTGTCCCAGACCTCCAGAGCTGCAGCCCTATCTTGGTGTCTCTTGTTCTTGCTAATCTGCACAGTTGGGGCACATTGAGGAAAACGGAAGCAGAGAAATGAAGGAGATAAGGAAGAGGAAGAATACCAGGTTCCACCAAAAGTTGCACTAAACTAACATGAAAATAGTACAGCAGCTGAGGAGGAAAAATTTTCTTACCGAAATAATCTTCACATTCCATTGCTTCACAATCTTCGCAGACTCTACACTGTCATCCTCAAATCGCATAAAAAATCCAATAACTGCATAAAATTCGAGAATAAGTATTTATTCTTAGGAAGAGCACACAAACAAATTAGATAAATTATCATTTTCACCACCAAAAAAAAAAAAAAACTAAAAACCTGACAAGTAAGGCGTACATGTTAAAAGTATCAAGAATTAAACACTCAATTAAAACTCCCTCCCCAGAAATTGAATTCTAGCTCAATAACTACACAAAAATTCATCATGTACATAATTTAATGCCTGATAAACATTAGAAAAAATTCTCAGCATAACATTCGAGTTCTACATCATACTAAAAAGAACAGCACTAAGAGAAAAAAAAAAAAATACAAATAACAATCAAGCTAAAGCCTAAAAACCTCACTTACTCTTATTAAAAATCTCCACATGATCCTTGAAAGGCCAATCCTTGAACTGCCACTCTTTCCCCAACACAAATACTGCCACCACACGATCCCAATCTTCCGGCTTCAAAGCAGAGGGCTTATCCCTCACTTCATACGCTGTTACTACCCTATCTCTGTCCCTACTAAACTTCTTCTGCACAGTAACACACTCCGGCCTCGCCCCTTTCATCTGCTTCACCTTTACATCAGTAGGCACAAAAACACCATCTTCCAAAAACTCCTTCACATTATAAATAGTAATCAAAGTCTGAAATGCACTAGGCACTAAAATAATAGGCACTCCTTCCCCAAGTTTGCTCCCTTTTAAATGCATTTTCGGCTTTGAATCATATCCCATAGTTTCTTCCCCATAACTTAACCCCAATCCCCTCTCTTCTGCCCCCATTAATCTACTCTTAGCAACTAACCCATCTTTCCTCTGCTGAGACTCAAGTCTCTGCTTTTCTTCTTCCCTTTTCGTAGATGCAACAAGAACACTATAAAAATCCCTATTTTTACATTCCAGAATCCCTTCTCTATCCTTCAAAGGCCTCTCAATTGATTGAATTATTCCCATATAATCCGCATATTCAATCTCTTTATCTTTAATATCAAAATGAGTATCTCCGATTTCATCCAAAACAACATCATTGGTATTACCTTTAGGTTTACTGCTATCCGGGTCGAACCCAGACGGGGCGGGTCGAAACTCGTCAGGGAACTTCGGTGGGTTCCAAACAATGGAATCGGAGTTGGAGACTTTTCCGGTAAGGTAATCGAGGAGGGGCTTACGGTCGGTGAAAGTGACGGCGGGGATGCGGAGTGAGAGAGAGTTGTGCATGTAATCCGTGTGCTTAAGATGGTGGTTTTGGATGTAAAAAACCAAGGTTTCGAGAGTGTAGAGGTTGCCTGGTTTCGAACGATAGGCGGTTTCGACGGAACATGGGAAGGAATAGTCGGTGCCAAAGCGGAACTCGTCGTTGACTCGGATGATTTTGTCGAGCTCGCCCCGGATTGTGAAGTCGCGGAGGGCGGAAAGTGGGTCCATTGCTTTTCAAGGGTTTAGGAGCAACAAAGAGGAAAGGAGGGAAACCTTACGGGATCGATGGTTTTAGCGGAATACGTGTGTTGTTCTAAGTGGATTTTATAGTGAGGATCCTTGGTCAGTTTCTGTTGGAACTCGAGGGATTTTTACTTTTTGCGAATGAGATTTATTTTTAAAATTGGGCATTACATGAATAATTTATTAACACTAATTTTTATTTTTTAGAAGTAATGTGATAAATGATTTTTTAATTATAAAAAAATATTTAATATAATATTTAAATTTTAAAAATTTATAATTTATAATTTTAATTATAAATATATTAATTAATATAATACTTACTTTAATTATAATTAAATTCAATCATGACAAATGATGTACGAATAACATTAAAAATATCAAATTAATTAATAAAATTAATAGTTCAAGTATTATATTAAAATTTTTAAATTTTGATACTAAATTAAATATTTTATTATATTTTAAAGGCTATTTATAATATTAACTTTTTTTAATTAACAAAAAACATTATTTTTAGGAATAAGGCTCTATTATATTAGATTGGCAATTCATATTTATCATTTTACTTTTTTATATATAATTTTATCATTCTATTATTTTTTTACGTAATTTAAGTGACCTATTAATGAAAATAAAATATTTTATTTATTTAAAAAATATTTTATTAAACATTAGCTAATTTTTTAATTTTTATTACAATAAAAATATTTTATTTTAAATTTTAAACAGGGATAATAAAAATAAAAATAATAAGATTCTTTCTAAAATACAAATAATTTCATTTATTTTTTCATTTAAAAAATAATCTAATTCCCTTTAAAATGTTTAATAACAAATATTCTGACAGATAAAGAAGTAGTTAACAATGTATTTTACTTAATAACAAATAAAGATAATAACAATAACTAAAATAATTAATTAATTAATTAAATTCGTTTTAAAAGTACTAACAATGTAACAAATTATATAAACTGCATTTTAAATAAATTCTTTATTTAAAAAAATTGGAGAGAATAAAATTATTTTTTAAATGAAAAAAATGAATGACATTTTTGGTATTTTTGGAAAAAAAATAACTATATTTATTTTATTATACTTATTTATAATTTGAAATTTGTATTTTTATCTTTCATATAATAAAATTTTAAAAATAATTAAAATTTTTAATGAAGTATTCTTTCATTTAAATGAAATGCTTTATTTTGTTCCATAGTAGTACTATTATCAAGAATTGAAATTTTTGCAAATATTTATTTTTGCAAGATATCTTATGAGTTTGATGCAAATTTCTTTTTCTCGTTAGAGAAATTATGAGCATTAATAATAGTAATAATGAGTAATGACAACTCTAATCTTAATGTCGCTTTTCCTCCCTATGATTAGAAGTAACGCATCAATTTCGTTTCAAACTCAAAATCCTATGTCTTAGGCAGGAGAAGCTTGTCTGACCCTACCTACAATTCACTTACAATAATTAATAAATTGTTAGAAAAAATATATAAGAAAAATAAATTTTGGTTTTGAGATGCAAAAAATATTTTTTAAAAAATAATTATTTTTTTTAAAATACAATAAAATCTCAAAAGTCTCTAAATAAAAGTAATGAAAATATTTATTTATAATAAATGAACAAATATAAATTTTTATTCAAATGATTATCACTATTTGTATAATCATGATTTATATGAACAATTATAAATTTATATTTAAATGATTATAACTGTTTGTTATATAATAATAGTTTCTGTTTAAACATAATTATTCAGGATATTAATAAAATTAATACAAAAATTAAATCTATTCAACAATAATTAATTCTTTCTATTCAACGTGGGATGCACTATATTCTAAACTATTAATAATTCTTTACTAGTTTGGAATGTTGGTGTTTAATTTTTAACGTTTCACACAAATAAATATTATAAATATAAAAAGATATCTCTTAATTTAAACTTTCAATTAGAATATACACCTTAAAATACTGACGAAATTGATGGTATTATCAAATTAAACTTCAACTCCTAGTATTAGAATTGAAGATACAATACATATAATATTTATTATTCTGTTAGAAGTTTATAACTGTTTTAGTATTATCATGGTCATATACTTATTCTATTCATAAACATTATTTACAAGAGAGATCTTAATTTTTCTTGTTGAAGCGATACCACATCTATGTTTATATAGATAGAGTTTTTATAATGTCTTATTGCTTCAAATATTTAAATAATAAGCTTCATTAAGAACATAAAAAACTCACCTTCTTCACGCGATGAACCACACTAATTTTTAAAATTTGAATGAGTTTTACTAGTGTTATAATAAACACATAATAATAACTTATTTTTACCCATTAAATTTTGTAATTAAAGTTTACTAATTCAAAGTTGGGTTTCCATTTTGTAATGGTTTAAACTCACTCTACTTGTAGTACTATTAACCAAATATCTTAGAATTTAATTTTCTTTTATGCTAATTACTCCCACTTGAAATTGATCTCTAATGTAATCACTTCATATGCTAACATGTCCAAACTTTTTCATTTTGTATATCATTTATATGTTTTAAACATTGTTTTCTTATTCTTATCATTTTAAAAAATAGTTGGTATTAGTTGTGGCCACAAGTATATAGTCATAAATTTTAACTATTCTATTTTCATACCTTTATAAGTCTTTAATACAATTACACTTCTTGTACAATTGGATAAACTAAATGAATAAATCAAGCAATTTTAATCTTTTTAAGATATTTAAAGACCTTTTTATGATCTTACTTTAATAAGTTGTATTAAACTTATTATCTTGTATAATTTGCTAATAAATTATACTAAAATCTTATTGCACTGTAGTGGTAATGTTTTATTTTTCTTATTCTCATCACCCCATTATGTGCAAATATGTATTCTTTTATTAAAAAATATCCCATTAAATATTAAGATATCATATATGCTTAATCAAGTTACCATTTTATTTATCTTTTCACTATTTGGTGATTGTTTTTGTTTAAGTAGAAGGTCTCCAAATCCACCCTTATGAAAGATAACTGATAAATATTCTATATCTTAATATTTTCTTTTCATAAAAGTTTCAAAACTTTTATATTCTAACTCAATATAAGAATATACATCAATAAGTATGATGTCAAATACAATCACCTTCAAAATTATAATCTTTTAGTTAACTTATATCTATAGTCTTCATTTGAGAGTTCTATACGAACTCATAGATATTTATAACCTTTTTTTTTTTATCATAGACACTAAAGTTGTATCTACCATGGTTCAGGTCGTTAAGAACAATCATAATTTTATGTATAACAAGACAATACTTTATATAAAGTTTTTGTCCAAATTATCAAATACATGAAACTTTTCACCCAATAAATAAAAAACATTTTAACTAGTTATAAAGAATTATGTAAATTCTCCAATTGAATTGAAGTTATCTTCAATAATATGTTTATTTCTTGTTGAATCAATATTATATACATTAAATAATATGAATAATGCATTATTCTCTTGTTAATAAAATGCAATCATGGAATATGGACCATATGGAACACGTCCTTTTTTTTTTTTGAAAAGATTTATAAAATCCACAAATTTTTTATGCTTTAAAATAATTCTCAAGAATTTTATCATTTTGATTTGATAACTATGGTCTAATTAAGATAACCAAAGATTCATAACCAAAGCTAGTAAGTACTCCATACCTATTTTAGGTTTATTTTCATTCAATGCCATGATTAAGAAAATCTACACAAGACATACCATAAAATATGAATTATAAATTAAATAATTTAATTTAGAATCAAAAAATTAAAAGAATATATTGTTAATATAAAAACAAAATTCAATAAGACTCAAAGTTTCTTATGAATTCTTAAAATAAATTCTTTTGATAGAATATAAAAACTAAAAAAATAGAAGCAAGAAATTTATTTGATCTTTAGTATTTATTTCACCAATAAATCATATGAATATTTGAAACTTTCCTTGCATGTTTCAAAAATAAATTTTGACAATTTTTTCCTTAGTATCTTCTTTATGCGAAATATGAATTTCACATAATTGCCTTTAAATTATTAGAAAAATAAATAAAAATATATAAATAGTATAAATGAAATTTGGCTTTGAAGCATGAAAAATACTTTCTTAAAAATGATTATGCTTCTATGATACAATAAAGCCTCAAAACTCTATAAACATAAGTGGTGAAAATAATTATATTGAAAGATTTATTTATAATAAATGAACAAATAGAAATTTGTATTCAAATAGTGATAACCATTTGTACAATCATAACTTATATGGACAATTATCTATTTAAGTTCAAATTGTTATAATTATTTGTCATATAATAATTATTTCTTTTCAAATATAATTATTAAAAATATAAACAAACTTAATACAAAAATTAAATTTATTCACCAATAATTAACTCGTTTTATCTAATGTGTTCTAAACCACCAATAGAAACAATCAAAAACTAGCATTTTATAAATAATAATTAAATTTGAGGATCAATAGAGAGAAGACTGAACATGACCATGTCTCTAGCTCTTCCAATCTTTTTAAATCTAGTCTCTTCAGCGCTCTTTGAGATGTTGCATTTTCTACTTCAACTAGAGCTTCAACTCTCTCCAAATGAGGCCATTAAACAAATATGGTCTTTATCTTTTACTAAATTCAATGACTTAGGGTTAATTTAGTATTGTTACTGTGATTAGAAAAATGCATTTAAAATTGTTGTAAAAAAGTACTGTGAGTAATTTAAATATTTAAAAAATATATAAAAAATAAAATATTAAAAACATAAGATAATATAATAATCTTTTATCGTAAAAACACTTTTTCACCACAATAGCATCTTTTGAGTAACTTTTGGTTTTGCTTGCAAAACAAAGTTTTTAACTTAAAAAGCTATTCTTTTTGTTATTTAGTGCTAAGATTGGATCAAAAGTAATTTTTGAATTGCAAAAAATTTTTTCAACAATAATGATAAACTAGGCCCTTAACCTGCTTGCACCATCAACATTAAAATTGCATTAATTAAAAAGATTGATGGTAAATTTAAACCATCAAACACAAATATAATAGTGAATTTATATTTTATTTTTTTTCAAATACTAAATTAGACTTGTTAATTTTAGATACAACACATGACACGAAATTAATATGAAAAAAATAAAAGTTACACGGTTTAAAGTAACAAAAATCGTATATGGGTTAAAAAAATAAAAAAAATGTGTTTTATAATTGATTTATCAACATGAATTTTGACATAATAAATTTTTATAATTTATACGTATTTGTCATGAAACAAATACAATACGAACAAATGAATTGTCATAACTATATTTAATAGATAGTTTCATTGTAAGTCAAATACCAAAAGTGTACCAACGGATGTTTTGCTTAAGTAGTCAAGAGAGCGTAGTCCTTTGTTTGTTGCCTGAATTCGAGTTCGTTAAGACGTTGTGGGATGGTCCATAAATTTACTAGATCCGACATAAATAAACTTGCTTGGATCGACCCAAGAAGAGATGTATTGAGCAAAGCTCAAAAACCCGTCACTTGCAAAATAAAAAAGGTACCAAAGGTGTTTAACCCAAACTAAAAAGATGTTCCAATTGCTTATCAAAGATTAAAGAGTACGACAAAGAGCAGCTATAAAATCTTAGTCTCCTCGAGAGAGAGACAGAGGCAGAAGGAGAGAAAAGGCCGATGCTCAGGCAAATGGCGAGGAAACCTTGCTTTTATAAGGAAGGCTTGAACAGAGGAGCTTGGACTTCTCACGAAGACAAAATTCTTAAAGTGTAAATTAATGGCCATGGAGAAGGCTGGTGGAAACGCCACTCTCAAATCATTTCTTTGCTTTCTCTTGTAATGAGAGAAAGAGGATCCGAATCGTTTGTTTTACAGGTCTAATCTAAGGGAGAAGTAGCAAAAGTTACAGGCTTTGCTGGTTGAATTATCTGAGACATGATGAGGAAGAACTTGTTATCAGACTTCACAAATTCTTGGGGGAAAACAGGTTCATTCTGATCTTTTCCTTTTTTATCTTTCTAATAAAAGATGTTCCCAATTTGATGGTCAAAAACAACAAATTTGTTCAAAGATAGTTGCATGGAAACATATTAAATTTGTTCACCTTATAAAATAGAGTTGCATGCAACTGTAAAAGATGTTGTCTGATTTAAAATAGAGTTGCATGGAAATCATTGAAGATGGTAGTTTCCAATGTGTTCCAACTTCAAAGAGTTACCAGGCTTGGGATGGCTTGAAGCTTTTGTAGAGGTAGAAAATCAGGGGTTCCAAAAGGTATAGGGGAAGGTTGGTTTTTTAAAAGAAGGCCTGCTATGGAAGTATGATTTTTGCAAAGGTGAAATCAATCAGAGACATAATTGTCTATAGTTTCTTATCGACAGATTTAATCAAGTGATTGTTCCAAGCCAAAAAATAAAAAATAAACCTCCCAAAAGTTTCAAGGTTAATGTTGCACTTTGGGACATACCTTAGGGAAGAGAGCATTGAAATGCCTTAAGAAGGTCGCTATGTCCCAATCCTTGGCTGAATAATTTTGTAAATATAACACAAAAGCAGTGCGGAAAGACAGTATGTCAGTGTCCAATATAATCTATCAGATGAGATATTTACATGTATAAACGAGCATGAATTTTCAACGAACATTTACTTGTTTTTCAAATGGGGAATGTGTTAGGAGTAGAGTCTTAAATTCTTAATCCTACTCTAAGAGAACGATAATAAAACAATACAAAAAAAGAACACAAGAAAAACGAGATTTATAACGGTTCACTTTCAATGTGAGAGTTACATCCACTTGTAATCATTATAGATTTTTCACTATTATAAAAGATGATTACAAATGACTCAAATCCTCCGTATCTAAAAATATAATTAGGGCAATTAAATTATATGCGTTAAAATTCTAAAATATCATTACCAATAATGTTACATATAAAATTTGATACCTTTTTATCACTCCCTTCTAACCCAACATTGATCTTATCGTTTAGGTCAATCCACATATTGATTACACTTGAATGGAATCAAAATTAAAAATACTTAAGCTCCACGTATCTTAATAGAATGTGCATTTAGGGGTCAAATTATGCAATTAGTCTTTGTATTTCTATGAGATTTAAACTTTAGTCCTTATATAATAATTTGCAAAAATTAAATCCTTATACTTATTTAATTTAATAATATCATTGCAATTGATAATAGTGTCATTTGAATTTTGTTAAATTAGCTGACGTAGAATTAACTTTAATGACATGTCATTGACTTATTGATGTGATAATTGGAATTGATGAAATCGGTTGTTAAATTATGTAAATGGTTCCTATACTTATATGAAATTTGAAATTTAATCTTTATATTTGCACAAAATTTAAAATTTAATCTCTCTAATATAAAAAATATTTTAAAATATTTTAGGTTTTTAAAAATATTTTAGTTCCTTTAATATATTAGTTTTTATTATATATAATTAATTATTAATAATATCATATTATTATTATTATTATTATTATTATTATTATTATTATTATTATTATTATATTAATAATTTAAATAAATATATCAAAGTTAATATTATTTTAATTAGTATAAATATATCATATAACAAAACTTATAATGAACCAAACTATTGAATAAAGTTGTATTGACACTTAATTTTGTCCAGATCGATTTGATTTTATTCAATTTTATCCTTGATACGATTTAGGCCAATTTAAGCTTTTTAATTGGATTGACTTGTTTGAGCTTATCTCCAATTAATTATTCTTGAATCATTTTTATAGGATAAAATCCAATTCAATTTTATTTGGGTTAAGGTCCGATTTAGTGTGGATTAATAAAGAATTTAATTCTTTGGACTTAAAGGCCCAAAAATCAATTCAAAACCCAAGAATTATAAGACCTAATTTTACTTAACTACTTTAATTAAATGAGAAATTACAAAAGAAAAAAAAAAGAAAAAAGACAGATTAAAGCTAACACTGTTAGCAACCAATAGTGCCATTCACTACCCTGAAACTTGTTTTTACAATAGCATTGAATGCTACCCTATAGCTCTATTGAACCATGAAATATTGGATTGTTTTTACACAATTTCATAGATAAAAACTAAGGGAAGGCATTCGGTTAAAGGGGGAAATATATAGAAAAATTCTATAGAGAAAAAACCCAGCAACCAAAACCCTTTACCTCTACGAGCTTCAATTGCATCTTGCTACCAATATTAACTCGATACCTTTGCTAGAAAACCATTCCCAGCCTCAACAAAAACCCATAGTCCACCAAATCCCATCACAAACAACCATCAACCCTTTAACACAAATCTTTACTCGTATACTTAGCCAAATCCCAACCTATTCATAGGTCCAACAAAACAAAAAAAAAAAGACACCATTTGGCTAAAAAAAATTTTTAAAAAATCTTAACCTCATTAAATCACCTTCACTCACCAAACTTTCTACTTCCAGAAACTTAAACCACATGAAACCTACCAATCCCTACTTAAGAACGATACCATACTGGCCATATCTCAACCCATTACCATAAAAAAAAAAAAAAGAAAACCAATTTTCCAACCTCAAACCGTAAAAAAAAAAAATCCCTTACCTTTTACAGAAAATCATAAAAAAAAAATCACCACATTCAATAAGGAACCCAATAGAAACTTTTTTTTTTTTATTAAAAGAAAATTAGTAGAGGAAAAAGATTAGTGATCGATTGTAAAGAAAAGAAGAAAAAGAATGAATGAATGAATGAGAAGAAAAAAAAGGAAAGAGGCAACATTAATAAAGAAAGATTTTCAAACCTATATTTTTTATTTTTTATTTTTTAATCTTAATAAGAGTAATAGATTGTAAAATGATAAATTTGTTAAGTAACTTAATTTTTTTGATACACTAATTGATATAAATTTTTTTATCACAAACAACTTTTAATAATTATATAATAAACACAATCTTCAATAATTACATAAAAATAACAAGAATTAATCTAATATCAAAAGAATTGACAATAATATAAATATCAAAACAACAAAAAAAATTAAAATTCAGATACAAAATTATAAATTAATATATAACACAATCAAAATATAATATTTAATTTTAATTATTTTTCATCTAACTTATACAAAAAAATTTATCAAAAATTTTCATTTAAAATATCTATATATTATATTAAATTATTAATCTTTATTTTTAATTATAAATTTTCAAAACCACTAATTAAATTTTATCTAAAAAATTTTCAAAAATTAATTACAAAATTAAATAAAAAAATTTAATCCCACCCTCCAAACACCCTACCACACCCAATCCCTCCCCACCCTCATCAATCCCTCTCCACCTTTCCCCCAACATCCCACCACACCTAATCCCTCTCCACCTTCCCCCCAATGCCTCATCACACCTAATCTTCCCCACCCCATCCAATCTCTCCCCACGTGCCTAATATCTCAAATTTGTTTAATTCTTTCTAGCAAACGTTAGACCCTTCTAGAAACGCTACTTTCTTCTGTTCATCTTTTTCTTCGTGTTGTCTTCTTTAGCTTTCTAGAAATTTCTTCTTCTTTATTTTTTTTTTCATCTCTCATTTTCTCTTTCTCACATCCCTTTATCACATCACTTATTGACTTGCCTAGTATCTACAAATATCTCGTTCGTCTTTCAAACTCTCACAAGACACAACATATCATTTTACAAAAATTTTACAAAAAAAAAGGTAATTTAACTTTCTTTTCTTACCTTATTTGATCTTGAATGTTGAGTGAAAACTTGAGGCTGATTTGAATTTGAATGCCAAAAATGTCGATTAAATGTTTGAAAGTTGAAACTTGAAATAATTGATCTGTTTTCTAGCTCGTTTTAAAATTTATTTTGATGATAAAGATCTGAGATTGTGAGCTTTATTTTTTGCTTTGGCTTTTACTTTTACTTTTGCAAGTTTGTTGCTTTATTCTGCAGATTTAAAATTTTATTTTTTTCTTAGAACTATTAGATCCGTGAGTAGAAAAATGGAATAACGACAATAACGGTCCGTTATTGCCGTTATTGCCTGTTACGTCGTTATTTTACGGTCGTTACTCTCTGTTTTTACTGTGAATAAATTTCTCAACCGCTTTTTATCTACTAACGGTGGTAGAGGGCGACACTACCGTAATTTTACGATTGCTATTCTGCTATCAAACCATTATTTGAATCCCTACTTCCAATCTTTCAATCCCTTTCTGAAAGGTAATACTTTCTTCAATAGAGTGCTCGCTTGTTGAATGATAGTTACAGTGTCACTTTACGATAGGGGTTGATTATCTAATCTTTTAAGCAATATCTTCACTTGGGTGGGTCTTTGGCTAGGTCTTCAGGTAGATTTTTGGGTGATGGCATTCAGGTTTCACTTTGCATTTTAGTGGTGGTTGGGTTGCTGTTGGGGTTGGATTGCCATTCTTTTTTTAGGAGGGTTGGTTCTAGAACTGGTGGTTGTCATGGTGTCGTTGACTATAGGTTTTAGTTCGCCTACTATTAACTCATAGACATTCATGGCAATGTTCGTGCCTATTAGCTCAGCCCTAAGCTTTTCAGCTTTAGCAAACTTTTGGACTCTCTCATAGAGTTTACAGTTGCTAAGGTTTGGTTTTAATAAAGGAATACTTGAAGTGATCATGTCTTTCTTCAAAGGTAAATGTCTAGAAGGCCCATTTTATGTTTAAATCTTTTATCTCTAAGGTTGCTACATTGAACCTTTTAAGGTACTATCATAAGATTTCATTAGGTTTCTATCTCACAACTAATAAGCTCGTACAAGAACGTACAGTGGCTTTGTTGTTGAGAATGGACCAAAAACTACTTACTAAAGTCGTAAGAGCCATTGAATAAAAGCACGTGCAAGCATTGCCATATAATGTCGTGGGAAAGACTGCATTTTACTGCATTGAAGATAATGTGGAGGTCTATGAAAGTCCTGAAATGGTTAAGGTGGTCTTCGATGTTAGTGGTTCCATTGTTGGTTTCTTTAAAGAGTTTGAAGGAAGAAGGTATATGAGCTTACCTAATGGTCGTGAAAACAAGGTTAAGGTCATCTTTTAACCACTGTAATCTTTATTATTTTCTCTTTTAATATCTACCATTTCCTTGCGAAGGGCAACGATTTATGTTGTTCATTATCAAGGTTAGGGTTAGTAGGGGTTTGGTTTGTGTTGTGGGTTTTAGAGGATAAGTATTGTCTTAGAGAAATTAGGGATAACTTTCAGCATGCTAGAGGGCTTATTGTGGCTTTCAAAAGAAAGAGATAAAACTGTATCTAGGTTTGGGTTTTTTTTTTCTGTGGTAGTTGTTGGGTGGCTTGCTAGTAGTGTTGAAATAACTTCTATTAGGTAGCCACTTTGGCATTTAAAAGTTGTATTTGAGTTATTAATGCATGGTAAAATTATGGGGAGGTTGTTGCATGTTTATTTGGTACATAAAAATCTATGAAGTTGGGAATGTAACTTGTATTCTGGAGGTAGCAAAAGGAATGTTTTATCAGTAAGTTGCATTTATTGGTTATGAGCACTACATTTGCTGTGAGGGGCTGTGAAGTTGGGTTTGAGGGTTCAGTGGCATTGGTATAGATTAAATTGGGGTTAAAGCCATACTTAGAGATAAAAACTCGCATTGGGTTTTGGTAATAACTCACTGGCTATATGGTCCAAGCATTCAAGACATAGGGTTATTAACAAATGGGAGGATGGTGTCGTACCTTGGTGTCCATGGTGGGAGATTTGGTGATGGAATTTGTGGAGGAGTTTAGAACGTGGCCATAACATCGGAGGTGCCAATTATTAAAGGTATTTTAGGTATGAGCGAGCTAATGATGGTTTACAAGTTGTGCTGGGAATAATCTGTACCTACAGCAGCAAAACATGGTCAAAAGCACTAAAGTTGGTTCTCCGAGATGTGTTCCAATGCTTAAGTTAGTCAGATGTCTTAGGTTTGTAGAAAAGGAAGGTGAGTTACAAAAAATGTTAAGGAAGCATAGAAGAGAAGGATTTTGAGGCTTTTTACACTATATATAAGACAAAAGATAGTGATGTCACCAAGGTTATCGATAGTTAAGATAAGTCCATGTGGAACTCAAAGAAAAACCACGTGAGTGAGTGTGAGCAACATTTAATGATCCTAGGAATGTCGATCTTCTTCGATAATGATGTGGTAATCAAGCATTTGTTGATTTGACGAGCAAGGGTGTTGACCTTTTTGCAGATCATTAGCAAAACTTGCCTTCTTATTCTTTTTTATCTCAAGTTTGTTCTTACAGATCTAGTAATCCAAAACACGGTACATTGACACGATATGAAAATGATAAAAAAAAAAGACACGAATATGACATGGTTTAAAATTTTAATAAAATCATATATAGATTTAATAAAACCAAAAAATATATATTCATATTTTGGTATTGATATGAATTGTGGCATACTATTTTCATATAAAATATAGCATGAATATACGAATTGTTAGTATTTTATATGATACGAATAAACGAACTACCAAATCTATTAGTTTTGCATGCTAACTAGTTAAACTATCAAAAAAAATTATTCATATTTTACTTTTCACTTTTTTAAATTTTTGGAGATTTTGCTTTTTACTTTTGATTTGCCTATTAAGATAAGATGGGTATTGCATAAAAATCAAGATGTACCAAGATTTAAGGGTTGTATACTTGAATTTGTTATAGATAATTCTTTTTTAAGATTAAGATCAAATTTAACATTACTAGAATGATGACCCCTCTTTGTCGGGATTTTTATTTAATTTAAATAATATTTTAATAATTCACTTAAATAAATTTTATTTTGTATGTTTTAATGTATATTATATATTAATATAAAATATAAATATAAGTTGTTAATTGTCAAAATTAAATATATATAATAATTAATTATTATAATACATAATATAAATGCATTGAAAATATAAATTATATGCACTTGTAAATATTATTTAATTATTAAATACTAAACATGTGTAAAAAAAAATAAATATTTTGGAGATTATTATTACGTATAGCCACTAATGATGAGTTTAGATTTCAAAGCACCATCAATAATGTGCAATTACTCACAAAAATTGTGTCAACTACAGATTTTGCATCAAAATGGTGCGTTAGTGTAGTTGAATAAATGCCAGTCATCAACTGGTCACTTTTGGTCTAGTTGGTGACCGGCCAATGTTTTTATTTTTTTCTTGTCCTTTTTGTCTTTTGAATTATATCATTATATCTCAAAATACCCTTCAAACTTATTTCTTTTTCATTTTGGTTATTGTGAAATAATTTTATTAAATTTAATATAATAAATAAATTTTATTGTATAATATATTAATAAATAATTTAAATAAAATTTATTATTTATTAATAAATTTTATAGATATTTAATCATTTAAATTTTTTATTATATATAATTTTTAATCTAATATCTTAAATGGTTATTTTTTTCTCATTATATTTCACATCATCATCACCGCTGCTTTTACATCCAAATATATATATATATATATATATATATAACTTATCACTAATTTTAATTATACAAAAACCAATCTCACTTTCATTGTTATTTTCAATCTTACCAAAACTAATTTTATCACCTATCTAAATGGACCATAAATTCTATTATGGTAATTGCAAGAATAGTAAATTTTTTGTTCACATTTTACAATTTAATAAAAATTTAATAATTTATTTTATTTATTATTTAATTATGTATCATAGTTTCAATTTTATTTTTTAGAAATTCTTTAAATTTTATTTATATATTTTCGTACTTATTTATCAAAATTCTTTGAAAACTAATCCTTATACTTAAAGAATTTTGTTGAAACTTTTTAAACATCCCTTATTTAGAAATTACTTCTTAAAAAACACCATTATCAATAACAATAAATTAGGCCAAATCTATTTGGCTTATCCTCATACAACCCATCCCAATTCCTTCTCTCATTATTTTTTTCACACCACATTTTTTCAAACCTTAACTTAGAAGTTAAAACCCTAACTTTTGTTTCTCTCATTTTTTTTCTTCAAATAACCGTTTTTACTCATCTTTTTCTTTTTCTTTTTTCTCTGTCATCCTCTCTTTTATTTCATTTAAGATCTTTTTCACACTTTTTCATATTGTCTTCCTCTTATTTTTTTTCAAATTTTTTCTCTTCAATTAAAATACGCTTTTATATACTGTGAAATTGTTTTACATTGGATGAGATCTAAAATGAATTTTAAGAAAAATGTTAAAGATCAAGAGATATTTTCGTAAAATAAACATTTGCATTAAAATTTTTTTTCTGTGTGTATATTTTTGTTACATCATATGTTGCTTATGTTTTAAAAATAAATTATTAAAAAATTTAAAAGGAATTTTTGGAATTTGCAAAACTTTTGAAAATTTTAATGTACTTTTCATAATTTTAAATACATGAATTTTCTTATAGTTTCTTGGGTGCATGTTTTGCAATTTAATTTTTAGTTATGGATTGAGTAAGTGTTTATGGATTTTTTTTTTAAAGTATTCATGTTATACTTTTTTTAGTATTTTGTAATTTCAGTTTTTTAGATAACTATAGATTTGTTGCTGTTTAATGTGGATTTGCTATAAAAGGTTTCAAAACTCCACTTCGATTTTGGATTATGGTTATTGATTGTTTAATGTGGATTTGTTGTTTTTTTAGTCTTTTTTAGGTTTTATAAAAAAAAAAAAATGGGTAGAATTTTTTTGTGATGTTTTAGTTTTTAGATAAGGTAGATTCTCGGCAAGATTTGGGTAATCGGTAATGGGTTTAGATTTGCAAAACGGTGGTGTGGATTGGGTGATCGGTGATGAGGGCAGGTTAAGTGGTGGTAATTAGGGGTGTAAATGATACATTAGTACTTATAAGTTATTCGGATTCGATTCGAAAAAAACTCGAATTCGATTCGATTATTATCGAGTCGAGCTCGAGCTCGAGTAACTCGACTTATCGATCGAGCTAAATTCGAGTATTATTATATTCGGCTCGAGTAGCTCACGAGCCTAATTGAACTTTTATATTTAAATATATTTTTATTATTTTAACTAATAAAATATTTCGAATTCGAGTTCGAGCTTGAATATAAATAATCGAACTCTTGTCGAGTATACGAATTGAGCTTATTTTTACATATTAATCGAGTTTAATCGAACGAGCTTGAGTAGCTCTAATTCGATCATGAATCAAACTCGAGCTTGAAAAATAAAACTCGATTGAGTTCGAATCGAATATCAAACTATGAGTTGTGAGTCGAGCTCGAGCTTGAGCTTTTCACTGTGTCAGTTCGACTCGGCTCGATTATACTTCTAGTGGCAACAGGTTGTAGAAGGTAGATGATTTTGGTTGAAAAAAGACACATGTCAAGGACTGTGGGGTTGATATGACAATTATTTGATGAATTGGATGAATACGAAAATTACTGATTTGGCAATAAATTAAACAATTAATTTTGAAAAGATTTTATATCTAAGTATAAATATCGTGATTTAATATTGAAAATTTTGTTGAATTTTATAATTATATTTGTAATTTATTATCATGAATATAAAATTACAAAATTTTATGAATATTGTTGTATACATCAATAAAATATGCCATTAAAATATTTTAATTTTATTATTTTTTTCTTAAATAACAAAATTAAAAAAAAAACAGTAGCAAATTTTAATAAAATTAAAATACAGTTATAAATTTTAATATTAAATTATATAATATAGTGACAATTTTTACCTTAATTTTTCTTTTAGTATAGTCTCATTTCTTACTTCATATTTTTCCAATCAGATATCAATTAATTTATCTATAAGCTACGTAATGATTTTTGTATGTCCAACATTGCAATCTATATGTAAAAAAAAAAAAAAAAATCTAATAATGGTTTTCACCATTTGCTATAATGCCACCATTTCATCTTGATGGACAATGAAATTAAGACTGCCGATGAAACCTCTTTGTCTGATAAATCGTGCATAAAGTTTAAATTTTAGGTGACATTTATGAAGGTTTTTTAAAAAATTATTTAATAAACATTTTAAAATATATATGAATAGATGGATTAATAGAATTTAATATAAAAATTAATAATATATAAAAAATTTATTAAAAATATTGTTTATAATTTAAATTTGATAAATATTTATTTAACGATAAAAATTTTATTAAAATATTTTATGAAAAATACCTATTTAAAAATATATCTAAATTTATTAAGTATTTTTTATATTTTATATACTTAACTATATAACATTTATTAATTTAAAATTTTAATTAAAATTTTTTATTTAATTATTTTTAATAAAAATTTTTAAAAAATTTTATCCAAAAAAAAAACATTACGTAATATGCTTGTTAAGAGAAAGTAAAAAAAAAAAAAAAAAACACCAAGAGTGCAAGCAGTAGAAAAAAACAAAGTCAGATTTTGATGATTAAAGAGCATAGAGTGGGGGCAACACTCACCAATGACCAATGTCACTATTTACTTAAAACCTATGAAAAAGGACATCTTAATAGGTCCCATTAATGGTCCTACCCATTTTTTCATGTGGACATCAAGTTTGGATTAAGAGGAGAGGAAAGAAAAAAAGGTAAAGTAAATGAATGTAAAAGAAACAAAATTTTTTTTTTTTTATTTAGATAAATTTTTAATTTACAAAAAAAAGGTGTAAACTAAATAATTTTTGATTTTTTTATAAATTTAATTTTTTTAATAACTTAATTTGGAGAAAAAGTTAGGAAAAGGAAAGTTGAAAAATATTTTGTTTATAAAAAAATTATTATGTCCATATTTTTATTAATATTAAAAACTTAATAAAAAACTTAAGTAAATCATAATCATCATATAATTTTATCAAAGTCATTTCTTTTTTCAAGTAAGTTTTACATATCTCTTTCAATATAAAAATTTTTTTATAATTTTTTGGTGATTTGATTTTGATAAATAGTTGAATATGAATAGATATATTTTTTGAATTTATGAGATGATAGACTAGCTTAAAATCTATCAATACATGTTTATAAAATATCTTCATGTTTCACTTGATTAAAAATTATTGATATAGTAGTAATTGTGAGGTCAAATAAAATAGTAAACATATCATGATTTAAAAGTATTTTAAAATCACAGATAATAAAATATTATAATTAAAAAAAGTTATTATAATGAACATTTCCTTTCTTTTTCACTCTTTATTCAAATAATAATGATTAAAATTCCTTTTCTTTCTTTTCCTTTATTAATTTTAATTATCCAAACAATAGTTATATATATTAAAAAAAAACTTTATTTTCCATTCTTTTCTTTTATTTTTTTTTATTAATATTTATTCAAATATAGCCTAAGAACATGTGTCACCTACTCCTTATACTCGAGTTTCATATTAGGTGAAAAATACATGTATTTGCATGTGAAGAATCTATTATTGTTCTAACAACAACTATAAAAGGTAAAACAATTTGGGTTTTCAAGATGTTTGATCAATGATTGAACCCAAAACCCCATTGCTTATGGCTGCCTTTTCAAGCTTTTTCGTATGTATCCTAGAGGGGCTAGAGAGGAGTAGCATGAACCTAATCAAATAAAATTAAAATTTGATATAAGTGTACGTAACTTACATTATAATTTAATTATATATAAATTTAATAAAAATAAAAAATATATAATTTACGTTTTAATATATTAATATAAATTATGATATATTAATTTTATATTTTAAATATAAAACGGATCAAACTTTAATGTGGCAAAAAAGGTTATTAATGTCTTTAAATTTTTTATCAAATGAATTTTATGATTTTTCTTTTGATATAAAGGGGGTAATAGTTTGGAAATTAAAAAAAAATTATAAGTGCTGAATTTTAAATTACATAGTTGTTGAATATTATTTTTAAAAAATAATTATATAAATAAATTGAATTAAACAATAAATTCATCAAAATTTAAGTTCTCTTAACCTTTAACTAAGATAATATAGAAGTAGTAATCCTTTGAATAAAAGTTAATTGCATGGCATCATCATGAGAGTTAGGAACAAGTTTGATGTTATAGAAATATGGTTCTCCTTTTGTTTAATTTGGGGAGCTCTAAATCTAATGTGAGACCAAATATAGCTTGAATTTTTTTTTAAATTAACTTTAACACATGACAAGTAATGAGCCAACCTACCACAAGCTAAGAACAGAGGACTTGGGGCACTGAAATTGCCTTCTTGTTGGGATTGAGTAGCTTCAACTGATCTAGGATAGGAACATATATAATACAACTAGGAAACTAACTCTATAAGTGTGAGTGAACTAAAATTTGTATTAAAAGTGGTGTCTAATCGCTGGATTACATGAGCAGTAATGCTAGAATCAATCTAGGTCCCATTGGTTTGGAGCTTGATCAAGGCTAAACGGCTTTCCATTACCCATTTGCTTCGAAAGTGATTTGCTAAGACTTGCATTTCAATACAAGTAGGAAAGCCTGTGTTTCGTCGTGGAAAATGAAAAGTTTATATATTTTTTTTATGAAATAAAATATATTAGTTAATAAATATAAATGAGAATATATAAAACAAAGTATATACAAATGAAATAAAAATAATAAAATATAGTATTAATTATTAATCACATAATGTTAAAAGCAGTTTCCTAATCACTGCTAAACAATCTCCCTCAAGCATGGCTTTGGTGAATCCCATTTTCTGGGTAAACTGTATAGCAATCACCGTTTCTGTAGCTTCAACTTGAAAAGGGTCAGTTACTGCTCTTTTCCGAATTGCTGCGGCCCCAAGGACAGCACCCTGACGGTCTCTAATAATAATTCCTGCTCCTCATTTTCTTTCCTGATGAGCAAAGGATCCATCAAAATTGATTTTAAACAACCCTTCTCTCGGCTGGGTCCACTGCTATGTGAGCAGCTGTTGGCTTTCTTTCCTCGTTTGACACATCCCATATTCTGTGTTATACTGTTGGATAAAGCATGCTGTTGCTTGTGGTGGTTTCCTCTGTTCTCCACGCTTTTCCTTGTTGCGTTCTCCCCATATCCCTCGTAGTGCTGTAAAAAAAAAAGCTCCAGTTTCCCATCTTTCAAGTTATTGCATGCATTTGTGATCCACGTTGCAATATCAGTGAGATTGTTCCAATCATTTTGATACAATTTTAGGTGCCTCTATACCCCTAAAGCTTCTGGACATTGAAGTCCTGCATGCAACATGTATTCCTTAACTTCCCCACACCTTGGGCATGCTGTGTTTACATTTAAACCCCTTCGGTTAAGGTTTACCATTGTTGGTAGTGCCTCATGCCCCATTCGCTATGCCATCATTTTGACTTTAGGGTGGACGCTTTCCTTCCATAGTTTTCTCCGCACCGTCTCTGGATTACATTTCATTTGTCCATTTCCATCACTTCTATGTTACCATTCTTCAATCAACATTTTGTAGGCACTTTTCACTATGTATTCCCTTTTGTTATCATGGTGCCATACTAGAACATCAAGCCTGCCCAGAACTGATTGGTATTGCGCATATTGTCTCCACCTTTCCTAGTGAGAATATCCCATTGATAAGCTCTGTGTTCAATTGCCGGCCTTGGTGATCCATTAGATGTTCAACCATGATAATTGCTTGAACCTCTCCACGCGGTGTTTGCACTTTGAAGGGCTATGCTGTTACGAGCCAACTGTCCTCCCTGATGTGAATATTCCTCCCATTGCCCACCCTCCATCATAGCCCTTTAGCTAAAACCTCCCGAGCCCTACATATACTCCTTCAAGTGAGTAAGGGGTTATGCCCCAACCTTGATTCCATAAGTGACGTATTCGGGAAGTACCTAGCTTTTAGGACTTGGTTTACTAATGTGTCCTGTTTAGAAATAAGCCTCCATCCTTGTTTTCCCAGCAAAGCCTTATTAAAAGCCTTCATTTCTCTAAACCCAAGCCCCCCTTCGAGTTTGGTAGGCACAGCTCTTTCCATTTAAGCTAATGGATACCTTTCCCATTGGTCCCTTGTCCCCACCAATATTTCCAATTATGCTATTGATTTCCTTATACAAGCTTCTTAGTAGCATAAAACAATTCATTGAATAGGTTGGGACAGCTTGTAAAACTGGTTTGATGAAGACTTCTTTCCCACCCTATGACAGACACCTGTTGCTGCACCTTTCCATCTTTGCTTTGATTCTCTTCTTCATCTCCCTAAAAGCTCTTGTTTTATTCCTCCCCACCATTGATGGCAGCCCAAGATACTTTTCTAGATTTACTGTGGCTTCCACTCCAAACATTTCTTTGAGGATCTCTTTCTGTGCTTGTCCTGTTTTTGTGCAAAATTGATCTAAAATACTAACTTGTCAAAATTGATCTACTGTCCAAAGCCTTCTTCATACTTTTGTAACACGCTCTTCACCTTCTTGCTCTCGTTCGATGTTGCTTTAGCAAACAATAAGCTGTCATCTGTAAAGGACAAGTAAGTCACTCGGGGCCATTGCAACTAGCTTGGACTCCTTGGATAGACCTCTCTCGAAGCTTTGGCTAACAAAGCTAACAATCCTTCACTGCATAATAAATACAAATATGGGGAAAAAGGGTCTCTCTGCCTAAAACCCCCTACTGGCAAAAATTTGTCAGTGGTACTTTTATTTAAAATAATCGAGCATGAAACAGTTGTGATACATTGCATTATAAAATGTATACATCTAGGCCTGAAACCCATTCTACCCATAATTTTTTAGGAAATCACATTCTACTCTATCATAAGCTTTGCTCATATCAAGCTTCAAAGCAAAAATATCCATATTGTCAATCTTTTTTTTTTTTTTAAAGAATGGAGAAGTTCATATGCAACAAAAATATTATCAGTGATTAGTCGCCCAGGGACAAATGCACTCTGAGACTCACTTATACAATGTGGAAACACACATTTTAGCCAGTTTGCTAACACTTTAGCAATAATCTAATATAACACATTACAAAAGCTAATGGGTCTAAATTGCGTGATGTTCCTAGGGTCTCTCAGTTTAGGGATCAAAACTACATTGGTATGAATGACTTCTCGTAAATTACCCTCCCTTTTAAGGAATGAAAGACAGAACTTAATTACGTCATTCCCTACTAAATGCCAAAATTTCTAGTAAAATAATGCAGACATACCATCTAGTCCAGGAGTTTTTGATAGGGGCATCTGTTTTATGGCTGTCTGGATCTCCTCAGTAATGAACTCCATTAGTAGAAGATCGTTCATTTTATCGGACACTCGGTTTTTTAATGCTTCTAGGATCTCCTCCATGTTTCCATGTCCTTGGGTTTGGAATAAGCCTCAAAAGTAATGAGTAGCAATTTCTGTGATCTTCCCCTCCTCAACACACCATTCAACCATGTTATCCTCCAAACCTTTTATAACATTGCACTTTCTACGTTGCTTGGCTTTTGCATAAAAAAAAGTCATGTTGCGGTCCCCCACTCTGAGCCATTCAATCTGTGACCTTTGTGCCCAGAATAACTCTTCTTTTTCGATGGCCATATCCAGCTCCTCTCGAACCACTCTCATCTTTTTCAAGTTTGCTTGGTTGGGCCTTCGTTCTTTTAGCTGTTGGAAATCTTTTTTAAGCTTTTTAAATTTCTCATACAACCCTCTAAAATGCTTTTAGTGCCATCTCATGAGTCTCTTACCCGTGCAAGCCAGTTTTTCGTTTTAAGTGTTCCCCACTGCTTTCTGCCTAGGCTCCTTCGATCATCTCTTCACACTCCCTTTCTTTCAACCCAAATGTTTTCGAACCTATATTTGTGCTTCTTCACTGATCTCCTTTCGAAACTTTGGCTATTTTCAGTGTTGATTAATATAGCATTATGGTCGGACGCAGCTGACACAATATCAGTGACTGTAAAATGTGGGAATGACAGGCCCCATGCTTGGTTGGCTACGCCTCTATCTATCCTCTTCTTCACATTGTTTGACGGGTTATTACCTCGTTCCCAAGTGTACCACTGACCCCTGTACCTTAAGTCTTCAAGGCCTGTCTCATGCAATACAGTCCAAAATTCCTCCATTTGTCATTATAGTCTAAGACAATTCCCTGACGTCTTATACGACCACATGATCTCATTGAAATCCCCCATGCAGATCAAGGTGTTTTGCATTAAGCTGCCAACCTTCTTAGAACACTCCATGATTGCCACCTCCATCTCGTGTTAGGTTCCCCATAAAACCCAAAGAATCTCGATTTTTGTGTTCTTCCAATGTGCTGCATCTCCATATCAACATGGATTTTAGAAAAGCTCAACAAATGGAAGTTAATCTCATTCCATAACACTGCCAATCTCCCACTTGTGCCAATAGCATCAACGCTGAAGCATGACGTCATTCCACATTTTCTTCTTATTTGATCCATTTTCCTAGCATGTAGTTTTGTTTTAATAAGAAATACTACATAGAGAGCTTCTGTCTTCAGCAGTTGCCGAAGGGCCTACATGCGGGTTCCCAAGCCTACGGTAGTTCCGTGATAGGCACTTTATGGCTTTCCATGGGGCTAGCATCTAGCCTCCTCCATTTCATGCAAACTTCCTTCATTTTGGTGTGCTTCAGTCCTTTTTTTCTTTCCATGATTAACTTTTGTCATTGCTCCATAATCAATTCCCCCTTCCATTATAGTGGCTCTTCTCTTCCTTTAGGTTGGTTTCCTACATGCTTGGCTCTATGGTTTGATTCCTAGCTTTCTTTTCTAGCTTGTCCTTTCTTTGACTACATTATCTCCCATCGCATGTTTTATAACCACTTGCTACGTCAGACTTACCCCACCTAATACATCGTCACGAGTTCCATACCATTATTTTTTCCACATCAGGTTTCGATTGTGCATGATTCAGTGCATCTTCCTTTGAAACACCTTGATCTACTAATTTTTCCCATGTAGAATCCACCTTCTCATTAATATCTGTAGCATTTGTTTTACCTCCAATCTTGGCTGTTATCCCCTTAGCTAAACATATCTTATTAACTAGTCTCGATATTCTTGTCGTGTTTTCCTCTACTTGCTTAGATTGCTGTGAACTGCTTTTGTCGCTCATGACCCCCACCATAGATCGTCCTCTATCTCCACCACCATCGTCATATGGCTCATCTTACTCCTCACCAATCTAGGTTTCTGTTGTTTTACCACCTTTTCGGCCTCGCTTTGGAGTTATCGATATTCCTTTTTTATTGGTGATGGTCTCAGCCAGTCACCATATTACTTCTCATTCTCCATTCTTGTTCCATCATTATATGTGCATTGGCATTCATTTTCTGTATGGTCTAGCATTTCGCATATATAGCAAAACCATGGTAACCTTATACTTAAGTTTACCCCATATGTTGTTACTTCCTCCTTATCTTGCTAGGGTTAAGAACCTTATGAAAGGTATGATGACATCAATTTCAACTCGTACTTTAAGGAATCGTTCCCATCCCCAAACAATCCCTATTATCATCTATATTGAAGAGTGATCCAAAATTGAGTTCATGTTTGGAATCAATATCCTGGTTTTTAGGAAATAATTGGTAGTAGTTATTATACATGGCTGGGTGATTCCTAATATTCAACCACTTTCTTAACTTTCCCATTATTTGTTAATTGTTTGAGTTTTTTACTCAGTTATTTTGTAGGTCTATTAAAAGGTTGATTGAATTTAATAAAAATGTAGAGTAATTTATTTACAATTATCCAAAATTAGTTATTTCTTTTGCGTCGGTGGTTTAATTTTAGAAAATCTACATCTTTCCCCAACAAATTTTTGGTATCAAAGCTTTAAGTTCCTTACCTATTTTTTGTATTTGCTAAATTGTCAATGATGGCAATGAATGGCAGTTTAAATGTAGCCCAACCTCTCATTCCCATCTTTGATGGCAAACATTACGACTTCTAGAGCATTAAGATGAAAACACTCTTCAAATCTCAATATCTTTGAAATTTTGTAGTAACCGGATATGATGAGAATAATAATGATGAAGGACAGTTGAAAGATAACAATAAGAAATATTCTAAAGCCCTATTTATCATTCAACAGGTAGTTCATGAGATACTTTTCTCCAGAATTATTGCAGCCAACACTTCAAAAGAAGCTTGAGAAACCTTGCAGAAAGAGTTTTAAGGCTTTTCAAAAGTTATTACTGTGAAAATCCAAATTCTCTGGCATGAGTTTGAAACTTTTATGATGATAAGTAAGGAAACAGTGCAAGATTTTTTTTCTAGAGTATTTTTTATTGTTACTCAATTGAGATCTTATGGTAATAAGATTACTGATGACACTGTTGTTTTCAAAATTTTACGAAGCCTAACTCTAAAGTTTGATCATATAGTTGCTACAATATAGGAGTCTAAGGATTTGTCTATTTTTTCTTTTGATGAACTAATGGGTTCTTTGCAAGCTCATGAAACAAGACTGAACTAATAACAAAAGAAGACTAATGAGAAGTCATTTCAAGTGAAAGGGAAAAAAACTAGAAATGAAGTGTCCGTTGGCAAAAGACATGGTAAATGAGGCTTTTATGGAAAAGGACGTGACAGAGGTAGAAGAAGAAGCCATTCTGATGGACAAAAGAGACAATATGTTAGTAAGCAAAAAGAGAACAAAAGCATTGTGCAGTGTTACAATTGTAAAAAATTTAAGCATGTAAAGGCAAATTGTTAGAACCTAGTGAGCTATGTGAAGGAAAAAAGCAAAAAAAAAAGTAAGTTATTCATGACCAATTTACCTACTAATGAAGTTCCAAATAATGTTTGGTTTATGTATAGTGGGTGTTCAAACCATATGACCTCTAATAGATCATTATTTAAGGATCTTGATGAGTCACAAAAGTTGCAAGTCAGACTTGGGGATAACAAGCAGATGCACGTTAAAAGAAAAGGTACCATTACAGTAGAGACAAGCAATGGTAAAATAAAATTACTTTCTGATGTCTTCTTTGTTCCTAATTTGGTGCATAGTTTGTTGAATGTTGGACAATTAATGGTTGGTGGATGTGCAATTGTGTTTGAAAATGGAGTATGTGTGATTAAGGATTAATTTCGGCAACCTAAGGTGAATATGCATATGAAAAAAAATAAGATGTTTCCATTTAAAATTTCTGACATGAAAAAGTAAGCTCTTATTGTTAGCAGAAAGGATGAATCAAAATTATGGCATCTATGATATGGATATTTCAATATCAAAAGCTTGCAGTTACTAAGTAAGAAAGGTATGGTTCTTGAATTGCCTCAAATTGGATCTCTTGATTTATGTGAAAGGTATATTTATGGGAAACAAGCAAAAAAGTCATTTCTAAATAGATAGTCATGGAGAGCCTCTGAATGCCTTGAATTGATACATGTTGATCTATGTGAGCCTATAAGAACTATATCACTTGGTGGGAGTAAATATTTTTTGCTCTTTACTGATAATTGTAGTCGAATGAATTAGGTTTATTTTTTAACCAATAAGTCAGAGACTTTTAAAAGTTTAAAAAAATTCAAAGCTTTTGTGGAGAAGAAAAATGGAGCTTTCATAAAGACTCTTTGTACTGATCTAGTAAGAGAATTTTTATCTAATGAGTTTAACCTTTTTTTTTTTTTTGAGGAAAGTGGCATTCATAGGGAATTGACTGCACTCTACACTCCAGAATAAAATGATATAGCTGAAAAAAAAATCATACTATTGTGGAAATGGCTAAAAGCTTGTTACAAGCGAGAGGACTACCGAATCATTTTTGGGTTAAAGCTATGGTAGTTGCTGTTTACTTGTTAAATTTTTTTCCTACAAAAGCAGTCTTCAATCAAACACCTTATGAAGCTTGAAGAGGTATAAGGTCAACGGTAAGCTAATTGAAGATTTTTGGTTATGTTGCATATGCTTTAGTTAATTTTTAGGCTCATCACGAACTTGAGAAAAAATCTAAAAAATGCATTTTTATGAGATATTGCATTCAATCCAAAGCATATTGTGTATATAATCCTCTTAGTGGCAAAGTGATTATTAGCAAAAATGTGGTCTTTGATGAATATACAAATTGGGAGCGAAATGGCATAAATAAGACAACTCAAATTATGATTCTAAGTGAAAGTGAGAATCCATGTGAGAATACAACAAATGTAGATGTTGAATCAACCCCTACGAACTCTCCAGGCAATTCTTATTCACCAACTTCTTCATTTCACTCCTTACCCCCTAACCTTACGACATAGCAGTTCATCTTTCTTAGAAGAATTATTAAATGAAACACCTCCAAGAAAGTTTAAAACTTTGAAAGATATTTGTAAAACTTGTCAATTTGTTTTCTTTGTTTTAGATCCTATAACTTTTAAAGAAGCAACAAACTAAGAATAATGACAGAATGCAATGCAAGAAGAGATAATGGCAATCCAAAAGAATGAAACATGAGAAATAGTAGATCTACCTAAAGATAAAATGTAATTGGCCTCAAATGAGTATTCAAAACAAAATACCACGCTAATGGAACCATATAAAAGCATAAAGCCTAGTTGGTGGTGAAAGGATACTCGCAGCAACAAGGTATTGATTTCAAAGAAACTTTTTCTCCAGTTGCTCAATTTAAAACTGTGAGAATTATTTTAGTCTTGACCGTACAACTTCATTGGCCTGTTTATCAATTTAATGTCAAGTTTACCTTTTTAAATGGAGACTTAAAAGAAGATATGTATATCAGTCAACCTGAAGGGTTTGTGATCAAAGGTAAAGAGACAAAAGTATACAAGCTAAAGAAGGTACTTTATAGGTTGAAGTAAGCACCACAAGCTTGGTATAATAAGATTGATAGCTATTTTTGTCACAATGGCTTCACAAGGAGTGAGAATGAACCTATTTTTTATGTGAAAAAGAAAAGAAAAGATGATCTTATAATTGTTTGCTTTTAGTTTGATAATATTATTTATATGGGCTCATGTGATTCTCTTGTTGCTAAATTTAAATCTAACATGATAAAGGAATTTAAGATGTCAGACATTGGTTTGTTGAATTAGTTTATAGGATTTGAGGTGAAGCAAGAAGATGATAGAATTTTCATTTCATAAAAGAAGTATGTAATGAATCTACTTAAAAGATTTAATTTGCTTAATTGCAATCTAGTTGTCATACCCATGAACATGAATGAGAAATGACAACTTGAAGATAGTTTAAAAAAGGCTAATGCAAAGACTTTTAAAAGTTTAGTAAGAAGTTTGATTTATCTGACCCATACTAGACTAGATATTACATTTTCTGCTGGTGTAATATCCAGATTTATGCAAAGTCCCACAAAAAATAATCTTGAAATAGCAAAAAAAGTCTTACGTTATATTGCTGGAACTAGTGATTTTAGGATTTGGTACTAGCAAATTACAAACTTCAGATTATATGGATTCACAGATAGTATAGGGCAAGTTCATTGGATGATAGAAAAAGTATTGTTTTCACTCTTGGATCAGGTGCCATCATATAGAGTTCAAAGAAACAAGCTACAATAACTTTATCATCTTCAAAAGCTGAGTATGTAGTAGAAAATTCAGCAACTTGTCAACCAATTTGGATTAGAAGACTTCTCGTAGATCATTCTCAAGTTTAACATAGAGCAACTAAACTTTTTTGTAACAACAAGTCAGCAATTGCTATGACAAAAAATCTGGCATTTCATGGGAGAACAAAGCACATTAATATTCATTTTCATTTTATTCATGACTCAGTTGTAGATTGCATAATCAAAATAGAGCATTTAGAACAGACAAGTAGCTAGTAGATCTTCTCACCAAAGTATTTTCAAGAGAAAATTTTTTCTATTTCAAATTACTCTTGGATTATGAGATTTTGAATCAATAGGGAGTGTTAAAGAGTGATCCAAAATTAAGTTCATGTTTGGGCTCAATGTCCTAATTTTTAAGATATATATGATAGTAATTGTTATATGTGGTTAGGTGATTTTTAATATTTAGTCACTTTTTTCACTTTCTCATTATTTGTTAACTGTATGAGTTTTTTACTCTATTAGTTATCTTGTAAGCGTATTAAAAAGCTGATTAAATTTAATAGAAATGCAGAGTAATTTATTTACAATTATCCAAAATTAGTTATTTGTTTTGCATCGATGATTTAATTTTAGAAAACCTACATCCTTCTTCAACAATCTATGACTTTAATGGTTTCAATTTTTCTAACTAACCCTTTTGCCACCTATCATAACGTCTAGATCCGGGGATCTATCGTTAGACATTGACTTGAAGGAGTCACCACCAATCTTTTTTATCTAGGTGCGATTGGTTACCTAAAGAATCTATCTTTTTAAAGAACACCTAAGCTTAAAGGTCCCTAAAAGAGTAGGTTTGGGTCTACTAACTAGAATAGGGTTCAGAAGTTCGGTTATATGTGAGGAAGGTTATAGCACCCTCACAACGCCCATCAAAAGATGGTACCAACTTATTTTTGTGTTATCCAATAAGCCTTAAAAATTTACCAAATAATTAATTATTAGAAATTATTCTCAATTGACTCTAATACTTTTAGCAGAAAATTGAGAAAATTATCTCACCTCCAGAGTATGCGAGAAAACTACTGTTTCACTTGCAGAGGCTCCGTCGTCGGATTATTTAACATTAAAGAAAATTCAAGAAAATAAAAAGGAAGAAAAAAAATGATTGCTTTTGTATAGGAAAAATTGATACTTTTAACTTTTCCTCAAAAATCTACTTTTGAAAACTTATTTTCAAGAAAAATTGATACTTTCAACTTTTCCTCAAAAATTCACTTTTGAAAACTTGTTTCTAAGGAAAATTGATGCTTTCAACTTTTCTTCAAAAATCTATTTTGATAATTTATTTTTAAGGAGAATTGATACTTTCAACTTTTTCTTAAAAATATTTTTTTTAGAAAGCTTATTTTCAAGGAAAATTGATACTTTCAACTTTTCCTCAAAAATCCTTTTTAGAAAGCTTATTTTTAAGGACAATTGATAATTTCAACTTTTCTTTTAAGGACAATTGATAATTTCAACTTTTCCTCAAAAATATTTTTTAGAAAGCTTATTTTCAAGGAAAATTGATACTTTCAACTTTTCCTCAAAAATATTTTTTGAATTTTATTTAAAAAAATAAAATAATAAAATAAAATAAAAATAAAAATAAAAAATATATTAAACAAATATAATCTAATAATAATAATAATAATAAATAAATAAATAAAACGAAAAAAAAAATCTTGGAACAGCTCGGCTCGGCTCGACGTGAGGAAGAAAAATAGCTCGGAGACACTACTCGGGGGTGTCAGCTCAGCTCGACTAATGGCTCAGAGACGCAAGTTGCACGCGGGTCGAAAATGGGTTGGCGCTTAGGTCGGGTCAGATCTTGGCAAAATGCGCGGATTCTCTGGGAATAGTAACACCAAAACAACGTCATTTTCGACGGGTATAAAAGGCTAATCCCTCTATTTTTCAACAGATTTTTCCTCCTCCTCTCTCTCTCTCTTCCTTCATTTCCTCTCCTTTCTCTTTAAACCACGAAGAACTCTGATTGAATCTCGTCGGATTCTGAAAATTTTTGTCAGAATCTGAGTTTTTCACTAAAAATTCACCGAAAAACTTGATCAATTTCTAGAAATAGTCGTCGAAAACTAGGAAGTTGGTCGAAAAATTCAAACTTGGCCGAAAAAGTCACCGAAAAATTTAACTTTCGTCAAAAAATTCAATCGAAATCTGGAAATTTTTCAAAAATTTCCAAAAAAAAATTCACCAAAAAAATTTTCCAAAAATTCCCCACCGATTCTTAGAACTATTCTAACCCATAAAAACCCTTTTTTAGCTTCATTTTCTTCTCTGTGTCTACATTTTTTGTGTCTTTTCTTCTGTTCTTCTAGCACCTATTTATAGGAATTGATCAAAAGAGTTTCTGATCAATCTCAACTCTTTTTGAGATTTGGATTCAATCTTTGAATCCAATCTCAACTCTGTCAATTCTCAAATCACAGCCAAATTTATTCTAAATTTTTTATCCTAATCTTAATCGAAAATTAATCAAAATAAAAAGATAAATATATTAATAGATAACATAATAATAATAATAATAATAATTAGATAAATAAAAGAAATAGATAAATAATAAAAAAATAAAAGCAGATAAATAATAAAAATATTAATAAATAAAAAATAATAAAAATAAAAATATATATATTAAATAATGAAAATAAAAATAAAAGCCTATTGGGGCCAGCTAATTGGATCTTAAACCGGTCCAATGGGCTTAGACCCAAATCCTATTGGACCAGGCCAAATGGACTTGGGTCCGGACTAAATAAGGTGTCTACAGCTACCCCTCTTTGCATATTTTTTATGAAAAAGAAATTGTGCAAAGACGTAGATACCCATTCAAGACTCAACTTGACACTTTTTTGTTTTTTTTTTGTTTTTTATGTTTTGTTTTGTTTTGTTTTGTTTGTTAAAATTTTGATCAAAGCTCCTCTAAGCAGAGGCTTAACGACTTTGAGAAACATAAACAAAGCTTCTCTAATTAGAGGCTCAACGACTTTTGAAATATAAACAAGGCTCCCCTAATCAGAGGCTCAACGACTTTAGAAAAATAAATGGCTCTTCTAATCAGAGGCACAATGACTTTTGAAAAGTAAATGGCTCTCCTAATCAGAGGATTAACTTTTGGAAAGTAAATTGCTCCTATAAATAGAGGCACCACAACTTTGAAAAGTAAATTGCTCATCTAAACAGAGGCACCTCAACTTTTAGAAAGTAAATTGCTCCTCTAAATAGAGGCACCACAACTTTGAAAAATAAATTGCTCCTCTAAATAGAGGCACTATGACTTTAAAAAGTAAATTGCTCCTTGACAATCATGTCCAAAGGAGTTATAGATCAGGATTGAAGAGATTTTGTAATGGGAACTCAAAGATTCATAATTTGAGTTCAACATTCATAAGTTCAGATTCGCAAGAACCTTCCAACTTCGTAAGAATTTACTGAAATTTGATTCTCAAAATTTTAGTTTCGTTCAAATTTACAAGATCTCAAGATTTGCATTTGCAACTTGCAAGACTAGCATTAAAGATCCTCATTTGAATTTTGAAGGCTCGAATCCAAAAGTTCAAGGCTTTTTAAAGGTTCACATTTGGCAAGCTTGGGATTCACATCCAAAAATTCAAAGCCTTTCATTTGAGTTCAAAGGCGCAGCAATAAAACTTAGAGTTTCACATCTGAGTTCAAAGGTTCTCATTTAAAAAATTTAGAGATTCATATCCAAAAAGTTAAAGCTTTGTATTTTGGAGATTCACATCCAAAAGTTTAAAACTTTTCATTCTAGTTCGAAGATTCACATTCGACTAACTTTAGGATTTCACTCCTCAATGATTCTCATTTTGAAACTCAAAAATTCTCATTTGAGTTCTTAAAAATTCTTATCAAAATATTCATAATTTTTTTCAAGTGACTCAAAAATTTGCATGAATGAATGTTATGACCAAATATGCAAATGCCTTTTAATGATGCAAATACGGTAACCTATATTCTCATAGTGCCATGCATGTCCAAACAAAGTTTAATTCATCGAATTATGTGCATGTATTATTCAAGCAATGATGCCCTCATGATGCATGTAATGCAAACATCTATGTCATAAAATTCTAAATAATTATGGTAATATGGCTCTTAAAACTTCACTATTTTGCATGTCTTCCTTGTTCAGTTTCTCAATACTTTGGAATAAGTTTTGTCAATCAATCATCACTTGACCACCATTCATGGACTTATCAGCAGTAACAAATTTCAGAACAAGTTTCATCCACCATCACTGGGTTATTACTCATAGGTGTCTTAGCATTAACCATTCCAAAACAAATTTTGTCCACTGATTATTTTCATCATTCAATCATAATTTGCAAGTCATATCGACCAATTCATCCTTGTACTCATCACTTGGTTATACCACTTTTCAAGATTTACCCCATCTTCATTTTATTGTCCAATCTATCATCATATTCTCTATTTGGTCACATCATATATCCTTTCAAATCATCTATTTTAGGTTTCTACCATTTCTTCATTTTGTTACCACCATCATCTTAGATTTCTCTTTAAAAAAATGCAAGACTTTTTTATGCACATTATCATTCATTCATCATCATTTCAATTCTTGACAATTATAATGCACTCATACATTTTCTTGATTTATTCTAAGGATGTAACAATAAGAGAATACAAGGTGAATTATGGTAAAAATAATCAATGAAGATCTATTTTGGTACAAAACAAATGAGAAAGGAAATAAATTAGATACATGTCATTGGGATGACTGGTATGTCCAAACAATGAAGATTCAGATAATTCTCAACATTAATCTAGGATTCTTTTTCAAAAACTCATTTTATTTACTATTGAAGTCATTTTGAGCTTGGCGAACTTTATCCCAATCTTTAAGAGATCTTCAGATGTATTTGATCTTCCATCCATGTGAACTATTTGACCTAAATCTTTTTCTACCAAAATCACCCTTTCAGGTTTTCAATTTAAATCTCTTTTTTTTCCATTTTTTTTTCTATTTTTTTTAAATTTTTTCATCATCTTCTTTTTTTTTTCATCCATTGTTGATATCTTCCACACATCAAACTTTAGAGCAATGTAGCATGATTCCATTATTTTATCATGAGCATGCCTTTATCTAATATATGATCATTCAATTTGAACATTCATACTTGATCCAAATAAACTTTTCAAGGTTGTAATGTAGGTCAAGGTAAGGGGTCATAAAAGAAATGGATATAATAGGCTTAAAACATGTATTAAAAAGGTTCAAGACCAAAGGATCATTTGATGCAACTTGGTATTTTGCCCCCACATCATTTCACTACTTTTTTTTCTCACACAAAGGATTCTCATTATTTTGCCTCAAATCATGTATGGCATTTATTTTGTCTTTTACTTTTCTTTCTTTCCATTTTTGAGACTTTTTGTGATATATATTTTTTAAAAATGCCTCCCAATGTAAAGGGTGATCCTTGGTTGGGGTTCTTAAAAAAAAATCATAATAGGCTCAAAGGGGTAACAATAAATGATTTTTTGAATAGTAAAAAAAATATGGCTATTTTTCATCTCAATTATAAATACTTTTCTTGAACATCATCTATTGAACAAAGCTCATAAACCTGTACATCTTCAAAATATATCTATTTCACCTCTGGTAATAGCTTACTTTTTTACTTAAATCATCTTCTCATATTAATGTGGATGAGTTTTCAAAATTAAATCACAAAATTATTGTTATCATTGTCTAAATATTCATCATCTGAAATTTGAGAATGGGAATATAAATTTATGAAAGGTAACAGAGCATGGAGTAATGGTCGAGTGAAAGAGAAAATGTAATGAAATGTATTAACTTGCCTTTATTAAAATGATAACTGGTGAAATCATATTGCAAAAAAGAAACCTAGCATTACTCTAAAAGAAATCCTAAAATGATAAAAGAACTTTCAACCAGCCTTATATCCATTCTCTAAAATTGTCCTCCTATGTAATCTGGTGAAGAATCTCTATTGACATCTTACCCATCAATTCATTGTGACTCTCCGAACCTTTTCTGACCAATGTGTTCTTGATTTTCACTCAGAGCATTAACATTATGATTTGGTAGTGGATTGCCACTAACATTAGATGTTGTTTTTTTTTTTTATCAAAACTTACCATTCCATCATTGATCAACCATTGCACCTTATGCTTTAAAACAGTATAATTTTTAGTAGAATGGCCAATAATTCCATAGTGGTAATCGCAGTGAGCTGTAGGATCATACCATTTAAGATAGGGTGGCTTGAGCAGTTTCACATGAATGGGGGCAATCAAATGGCTTTTATAGAGTTCTCGATATAACACCATATAAGTCATGAGGATTGGATCAAATATGAGTTTTTCTCGAGTAATCTGTTGCTCTCGTGAACCACTTGCTGGGTTAGTAGGGTGAATTCGAGCTCTTACAGGAGCTTGAATGTTAAGGCTATATGTAAGATCTTGAGGGCTAAAAATCGATCGGTATGTGGATGAATAAGGTGGTTGTGAAACTAGCTGGTATGGGTAGGATGAGGCATTATTACAACAAGATAGTATGAAGAGTAACTTTGAGGTGGATAGGGTTGATAACCCTTAAATTGTTGTCTATCAAAGCTCACAGCTTGAGCTTCAATTTCTTTCTTTTTTGATGCCTTCTTGGTTTCTCTTCCTTTCAACTTGCCATTTTTTATGGTACTTTCAATAATTTCTCCAGAGATCACTATACCGATGAAATTCTTTTTTACATTTTCTATCATTTTTTCATAATAGAGAGACTTCAAAGTGCTGACAAACAACACTGTAGTTTTTTTTTCAATTAGAGGAGGCTATACTTGAGAAGCAATATCTTTCCACCTCTAGGCATACTCTTTAAAAGTCTCATTGGCCTTTTTCTTCAGGTTTAGTAAAGATAAACGATCAGAGGCTAAATCCATGATATATCGATATTTACTGATAAAATCGTGGGCCATATCACTCCAGGAATGGATGCAAGTTCTGTCTAATTGGATATACCACCTAACAGCAGAACCAGTAAGATTGTCTTAAAAAATATGCATTAATAGCTTTTCGTCATGAACATGGGCTATCATCTTTTGACAATACATGATAATATGAGTTTTTGGACACTTTGTGCCATCATATTTTTTAAATTTTGGTACTTTAAACTTAGGAGGAATGATCACATCAGGGACTAAGCAAAGCCCAGTAGCATCAACTGAACCATAGAAGCCAACTCCTTCCACAACCCGTAGCCTTTATTCTAGCATATTAATTTTAGAGTTTTTTTGAGTTTCCACTCTTATCTTTTCCTTGTCTTTTCTTTTCAGTTCATCCAGATCAGGGATTTGAATTGGTTCAACTATTTTTTCAGTAAAGACAGGATTCATATAGTTATGGTAATGCCCTGGATTAGAGGCTGATGGTATTTCAGGATGTGTAGGATATGTGAAGTATTGTGGTGAAACTTTTTATGTAGACTGGGCTTAAGGTGGACCAAAACCAGGTGGATATAAGGGGTCAGTCACTTCTTGCGATACAGGGCATTGTTGGCTTGTATTCTCTTATACTCTTTTCCCTTTATTTAATTTGTTGAAAGCATCCAAAATTTTACTTAACTCATTCTCAATCTTTTCCTATGCCTTTTCTAGCTTTTCAAATCTGTGAGAGCTCCATTTATCTGGCTCTGGTTCTTGTATTGTATCGATGGACAGGGTTTTCGTTAGATGAAGCTATCCTTGAACCTTTAGCACCACAATTATGATTAGAAATACTATGCTATGCTTTATGTATGATACGTTGATGCATGAATAAAATATACATTTTCATGGATGAAATCTAATATGAAATGGATGCAAATGATAATGTTAAAACATGAAAATAATACAGATGCACAAAATCAGACAAATAACATAGTTAGTTTCACAGATGAACTGAAAGTGATGGCGATGCATAATGTTACATATGATAATGAAAATGATACACAAAGTTAGACAATCAAAATGATTAGACAAACACCCTTTTTGTGTCCTAGTTTCAGGGTATATCTATTATTGGGTAAAAAGGGTTATATCTTAGGGTTAGGCACATCTAAGGTTCACTATATGTGGTTCAAGGTTAAAGTCTAAAGGTTTCCAAATTGCTCTTTATATCATTGTCCACCACAGACTAGTAAGGCACCCTAATCCTCACCCATTACAAGCTACAAGAGGACAATGTTTAATTTGAATGAGAGTATTTCGTTAGCCACTGCGGAGGCATTAAACCTCATGAAAGCAATAGGTACTTTACTCCCTCTTAGAAAGATGAAGCTCGGGTATAGAGCTCATGTTATGCATATATATATGAGTGCCATAATTAATAAAGTAAATAAACATGAATGAATAAAAAATCCATACAAAAAGGTTCAATTTTATTAGGTTTTTGGATAACACAAATTTATTTGCTGGCCTGACTCTCGACGTCCCCAGTGGAGTCGCCAAGCTATCATAATGTCTAGATCTAGAGATCTATCACTAGACATTGACTTGAAAGAGTCGCCACCAATCTTTTTTATCTAGGTGCGATTGGTCACCTAAGAAATCTATCCTTTTAAGGAACACCTAAGCTTAAGGGTCTCTAAAAGAATAGGTTTAGGTCTACTAATCAGAACAAAGTTCGAGAATTCGGTTACGTGTGAAGAAGGTTATAGCACCCTCACAACGCCCATCAAAAGATGGTACCAGCTTAATTTTATGTTATCCAATAAGCCTTAAAAATTTACCAAGTAATTAATTATTAAAAATTATTCTCAATTGACTCTAATACTTTTAGCAGAAATTTAAAAAAATTCTCTCACCTCCAGAGTATACGAGAAAACTACTATTTTACTTGCAGAGACTCCGTCGTCGGATTATTTAACATTAAAAAAATTCAAGAAAATAAAAAGAAAGAAAAAAATGATTGCTTTTGTACAAAAAAATTGATACTTTTAACTTTTCTTCAAAAAAAGATTATTTAACATTAAAGAAAATTCAATAAAAAAAAGAAGAAAAAAATGATTGCTTTTGTACAGGAAAAATTGATACTTTCAACTTTTCCCCAAAATATTTTTTGAAAACTTTCATTTCGAGGAAAATTGATACTTTCAACTTTTCCTCAAAAATCTATTTTGAAAACTTATTTTTAAGGAGAATTGATACTTTCAACTTTTCCAAAAAAATATTTTTTTTAGAAAGCTTATTTTCAAGAAAAATTGATACTTTCAACTTTTTCTCAAAAATATTTTTTAGAAACTTTATTTTCAAGAAAAATTGATACTTTCAACTTTTCTTCAAGGAAAATTGATACTTTCAACTTTTCCTCAAAAATATTTTTTTGAATTTTATCTAAAGAAAATAAAATAATAAAATAAAAATAAAAAATATATATTAAACAAATCTAATCTAATAATAGTAATAAATAATAATAATAATAATAAATAAATAAATAAAACAAAAAAGAAAACTGGGAACGGCTCGGCATAGAAGCTCGGTTCGGCTCAGCTTGAGAAAGAAAAACGGCTCGGAGACGCAGCTAGGAGGTGTCGGCTCGGCTCGACTAAAGGCTCGGAGACGCGGATCGCACGTGGGTCGAAAGCGGGTTGGCCCTCGGGTTGGATTGGATCTTGGCAAAATGCGTGGATCTTCTGGGAACAGTAATGCCAAAACGATGTCATTTTTTACGGGTACAAAAAGCTAATCCCTCTGTTTTTCAGCAGATTTCTCCTTCCCTCTCTTTCTCTTCTCTTTCTTTCCTCTCTTTTCTCTCTAAACCACGAAGAACTCTGATTGAATCTCGTCGAATTCTGAAAATTTTCACCGAAATTTGGGTTTTTTCTTAGAAGTTCACCTAAAAACTTGATCAATTTTTGGAAATAGTCATCGAAAACTAGAAAGTTGGTCGAAAAATTCAAATTTGACCGAAAAAGTCACCAAAAAATTCAACCTTTGTCGAAAAATTCAATCGAAATCTGAAAATTTTTCAAAAATTTCTAAAAAAAAATTCACAAAAAAATTCTCCACCAATTCCTAGAACTATTCTAACCCACAAAAACCCTTTTTTAGCTTCCCTTTCTTCTCTGTGTCTGTAATTTTTTATGTTTTTTCTTCTGTTCTTCCAACATCTATTTATAGGGATTGATCAGAAGAGTTTCTAATCACTCCCAACTTTTTTTGGTATTTGGATTCAATCTTTGAATCCAATCCCAACTCTGCCAATTCCCAAATCATAGCCAAATTCATTTCAATTTTTTTATCCTAATCTTAATCGAAAATTAATCAAAATAAAAAGATAAATATATTAATAGATAACAAAAAAATAATAATAATTAGATAAATAAAAAAACAAATAAAAAATAATAATAAAAAATAAAAGCAGATAAATAATAAAAATATTAATAGATAAAAAAAATAATAAAAATAAAAATATATATTAAATAATGAAAATAAAAATAAAAGCCCATTGGGGCCAGCTAATTGGATCCTAAACTGGGTCCAACGGGCTTAGACCCAAATCTTATTGGACCAGGCCCAATGGGCTTGGGTCCGGACTAAATAGGGTGTCTACACCACCATTTGATTGACTCATTTTAGGGGGTTGTCATACACTCTGATCTAGAATAAAGCTCTCTAAAAATTATAATCAGATGGTCTTGGATCTCCATTATAATCCTAAAACAATAAAAGCTTTTTTTTCAAAAGACCAAGGCACCTCCTCCAATACCTTTGTCTTTTTTTTTTATCCCAACTTGAAAAGAAAAAAGTTGTTGTCTAATACTCAAATATGGACTTCTTGTACCAGCTTTCATAACATCTTGAACGTACTTATCATAGCCTCTTGATTAAAGGGTCATGTGGTTAGGAGTTTCCCTACCAACCAACACCATGCTTGGATATCACCCTCATCTTTCTGCCTCATTTCTATTTCTATATGTTCATTTTCTTTTTCAATCAACTTTAAACTTTTCAAACACCTTTCAAATTGTTTGCCATGTTAACCACTTTTTTTTATCTTTTTTTCATTACTAACTAGTAATTACTGACTGCCAACCCCCAAGGTTGCTTCACCAAAGAGATCTTGAGGTACACTTTATGTTTTATTAGAACTCACTCTTCCCATAAAAGCTCAATCTCTGAGGAAAGTCACTTAGTTACATTTTTAAAAATTCCTTAATTAATGGCTTAAAAATCTAAATTAAACCCATTAAACATTAGCCATAGTTTTAAATGAATCCTATAAAAAATAGTTAAGGTCATAAATATCTTGATTAAGTTAGTTCAAGGTCTAAACAATTAACTCCTAAAAAACAAAATGACCCAATTAACCCAAAAACAAATTTTATACCACATAGTAGTTAGCACAAAATTATGTATGAAATTCTCAAACGACTCCCATATATTATGTTGGAATAACTCAAACACATCAATTAAATTAAATTTAAGTTATAAACAACCCCTAACAAACAAAATAATCCAATTAATCTAAAAAAAAAACAAAAGTCAAAAGTGATAGTAAATTGTATAATTAAAGACCCTAGTTACCCTTTAATTCATATTTTATATCAAATCTTAATTGGCATTATATACATTATTGGAATAACTTTAATATATTATATAGGTTAAAAGTGATTCCAAATTATTATAATCAAAAACTTCAATTATTTTTAAAATCATATTTTATACCACATCTTAATTGCTATAAAATTATGCATCAAAATCCCAAATGGCTTCACTATGCTAAGTTGGAATAACTCAAATACATCAATTAAATTTAATTGAAGTTCTAAAAAACCCCTATAAAACAGAATAGTCCAATTAATCCAAAAATATATGTCAAAAATCAAAAGTGATATTAAATTATATAATTAAAGACCCCAATTACCCTTCAAATCATATTTTATATCAAATCTTAGTTAACATTGTGTAAATGAGTGGGAATAACTTTAATATATTATATAAATTAGACAGTTTTATTTACTACTTATCAAAAACCATATTAACAAGATTATAGCACTAAAAATGTTTTTGCAAAATCCAAATCCCATTAACTACTTATCACATCATCAGAACATATCACAAATGTTAACCCTAATAATAGAAAAGATATTAAGATTTTGACTTCATAACCATTAATAATTCAAGAGTATACAATTAAGACAAGAGATACCTTTAATTACTACTAATTTTTTTATTATAAATTTATTCTACTAATTTTTTTGAATAATTTATTCTACTAATTTTAGAAACAATCTTATTCCCAAAAATTTTGGGATAAAAGATGACTTTGTTACAATACTATGGAATAATATTGAATTTTATCATTTTACTTTTGATTTTGTAACTTTTTGCACATAAAATATTGAAATTGATGAAAATTTATCATTTTCACTATGAAATTATATGGTGAAATATTATTTTTGTTATTTTTGTTCAATACCAATTTAATTGAAAGTACATTAATGAAATTTACCATTTGCATTAACAACAATATTTGTGAAATATAAAAAATATTTGTGAAACATTTCATTTTTGTTATTATTTATCCAAAAATCACCTAAATTAGAAATATAATATAAAATTCAACATTCATCTATAATTATAAAATTATCCTTTACAAATCTATAATCTATAACCATATATGAAAACTATCTTCTAAGAGGTGTAACGCATGACACCTATTCAATATGTGAAATAATTATTTTACCCTTTAAATAGTGTAAATACTACAATTCCAAAAAAACAACAAGAAGAAAAACCAATGTAGATGAGGCACTAAAAAAGGTTTTACTAGTTTAGGTTTTTAAGAATTTTGGGTGTTTTTAGGGTTTTTGTTTGGGATTTTCAAACCAAAATATAAAAAAAAAAAAAATTCAAAAGAACAATACAATAAAAGGAAGCAATTTTGTAAGGAATGAAGTAATCAACAACAAACAAGTAGTAGTAAACTAAGATCACGAAGATATACTTGATTGTGTCTAATTTGGTTATAAGCCAAGTGTATGGTAAAATATATATTGTTTGAGTCTTTTAGCTGTCCAAGCTAAAATATAATACATTTTCTCCAATGATGAATACTTAGACTCATATTTTCTGAACTTCTTGCTTAGGTAGTAAATAGTCCTTTCTTTCCTATTAGACTCATCTTACTACCTCAACACACACCTCATTAACTTCTCATGTACAATCAAATATAAAATTAATGATATTCTTGAAACAGGTAGTACCAACACTAAAGGATTTAACAAGTACTACTTAACCTTATCAAAAGTTCCTTGGCATTCTTCATTCCACTCACCAGGGTTATTCTTTCGAAATAGTTTAAAAATGAGATTGCGTTTGGAGGTAAGTTGAGAAATGAAACGAGAAATATAGTTCAATTTGCCCAAAAAACTTAAAACTTCTTTCGGCGTGCTCACAGAGATGATTTACGTAATAAATAAATTATAAGAAAAAAATTACTTAGAAAACAAAAAAGAAAAAAGTTTTCATTGAATCTTTTTTATTTTGGGGTTGATTGCTTACAAATAGAAGTTAGGAAAAACTCAAGGATATAATAGAAAGAGGCTTCCAAAATTTTGAAAAAGAGGGAGTCACCATCGTTGGTAATAAATGTTGAGGCTCATAGTGGTAAGTAACCTTTGGAAAATCTAAAATAGTGGAAATGGAAAGCAAAAAAAAAGGGAAAAAATAGTAAGAAATTAGGGTATATGGAGTAATGAAAATTGGTTTTTTTATGGTTGAAGCCCCGAACTTTTTGGTAGATCTAGTTTTATTAAGTCGTTTTTAAAGAAAATTAACTCAAGAAAAAGAAAAAAGAGGCTAAAAGGATTTGACCATGAAATTCAAAACCAAATCAACATCAATGAGTGATGGCCAATGACAATCAATGTTGGCGGCAATAACAACGAAATATCAATTTCTGAGTTTATGAGATTTTTTGGTGTTAAAGCTTAAATGAGGTGAGAGAGAATAAATTTCAAGAGAGAGGAAGAAAAGAGATAAATGAAAGTAACATGTGATTTTTGGCATTTTATAATACATAAAACTACACCATTTTCTATATAAAAAAAAAAAAAAAAAACCACACCAAACAAGGGAAGTATTTAAGTTTTTCATTGAAGATTTTCTTTACACTATCTTTTTTTTTTTTATTTTCCTTGAAATTTCCTTTGTCTATCTACATATTAGGTAGAAGCAGTGGCTTGTCAAAACCATTTAGATTAAAACAAAAGCTAAAACTAGATCAAAATTAATCAAAAAATACGTAACCTATTAGGGGCGAGAAAAAAAAATAAAAAAAACTAAAAACTAATTCAAAATCATAATGTTCAGTTTGGTTCAGATTGATTTTTTTTTAATTTAATTCGAATTAAGTTTGAATATTATATATATATATATATATATATTAGGTTCGAATCGAATTTTAGATCGAGAAGTCAAACACTAAAAAAACAAGGAACCAAATCGAATTATATATTTTTATCAACTTATATATATTAAATTTTTATAAAATAAAATAATTATTTTATATTTAAATGTATTTAAATATATTAAAAATTATATTAAAATAATATAAAAAATAAAAAAATTAAGTTTTAAAATTAATAAACCAAATCGAATCGATAGAATTCGATTTAGATTAAATCATATGAAAATTTAATTTAAATTTAAATTAAATTTTAAAAATTTATAATTTTATATATTATTTAAAAAATAAAATCGAATCTGATCTAATTTAAATTATTATCACCCTTACAACCTACAACTTCAAAAGGTATGGCTTTGGTAACTTTGATCAGTGATCATACCACTAACCGCCCCATTTGTTAACCCTATACAAACCATCATTCATTCCCCTAAATGTTCGTGCAAGATTCTTTCCAATTATGTCCCTACTCCTTACGGTTAAAGTTAAAGTTAAAGTTAAAGTTAAAGACATTCATTAATAATTTTCACAAGGGCATTTCAATAAAATTGTGCAAAAATTAATGAATGTTTTAATACCAATTTATCAAAGAAGGCTTCTATTTGCATCACTCTTTTTGCTCTCCATGACTTTTTTAAAATTATTTTTAAATAAAATTATTTAATTAAATTTTAAAAAAAACTTTAAAAAATTTTTGAATTTGCATATCTAAAACATTTTAAAAGTTTCCTACCCTCATTAGAAACATAATTTAAGTGCTTAAGAATCTTATTAGGAATATTAGTCATTTTCCTTCTAAGATCATTGAAATCAAGAAGAAATTGAAAGATTCACATGTTGTAATCATGTGCACTTATTATTAAAACTATAGTTTTTATCTATCAATTTGCAAATAAACTTATAATTATTTAAAATAAATCGTATTTTTCTTAGTAACTTTGTAAAAATTCAATATGTGAATTTTTTTCCTAAACTAAATTTCTAGATTTAAAGTTTAGGATTTTCCTACTAATGTTTAAATAATTTACAAAATATGCATATCTAATAAGTTATAAATTTATCGAATATGCATATCCAATAAGTTAAATAACTCATTGAATATGGATATTTAGAAACTTTCAAAAGTAAACAAAATAATTAAATAATTTAACATTAAGATAATTTTAAAAATAGTGTAGAGAGCAAAAACTCTAGTGCAAATAAAAATTTCATTATCAAATATATAATCAATAATAGTGGGTTCGGGTCAAGAATCCATTAATTAAATAAAAAATAGATTCGATAATCTAAAATTTTAATAATTATTATATATAAAATTTAATAAAATAAAAAATATATTTTATATTTTCATATCAATATAAATTTTAACATATAATTTATATATAAAATATAATATAAATATATAAAATTTTATATTTTATATAACATAAATATATAAATTATCACATCTAAAAAGTTATTTAGGCCTTCTCAGCCATCCCGGGCCTTCATTATCATGATATGGTGGGTCTACAAGGTGGGTATATATATATATATATATAGTATTTTCCGTTTGTCAAGTTTTAGTTCAGTGGGCTAGCTCATCAAAGTTCAGGCACCGTCACTGGGCCCAGGTCTATTTCAATTTTTCTTTAAAAGCCATAAAAATTTAAATTCAATACCTTGAAATTTTTAATCAATCAGGCTATCTGTTTCAATTAATTTGCTGCATAATTCATACTCACCTTAGTTTATCATATACTAGTTTTTTTTTTATATATTGATAATACTAAATGAAAATAACAACATGTTTTTAAAATAATTTCATTAGTTTAATATAGTTTTAAACATAAAATCCATCGTTATCTCTTCTATTTCTTTATAATAAACCAAATTAATCCCAACACTCAACAACCATATACGTTCTTTCATGTGAATTCTAAGATTTAATTCTATCCGTTCATTCAATCAATTTTAAAAAAAATAATATTTAATAATTTTAAATTTTAAATTCTAATAAATACAATCTATTTGTTATTTTAAAGTATAATCTTCTTTACATTAAAAAAAAAAAATTTTTTTTTTTTTTTTTCTAAAGATTCAAAATCCCCCTTGCAACCTTTTTATACCAAAAAGATACATTTTCCATATTTTTGTTTTCTAAGCTTCAAAATTCTATTCCAATTAAAGGAAAGAAAATCCCCAAACACCAAAGCCGTGGAAATTAGCCAAGCAAGCGAATTCAATGTCTCTGTGCTTTTGTAAGAGAGTAGCTATCGAAATTCCACCGAAAAAAAAAAAATCATCTGCAGTTGTAGAAGAAAGCAGCAGAAAGAGAAGGTAAAAGGAAAAAAAAAAAAAAAAACTGACGTGAAATATGCTGCTATATTAGGAGATAGTGGAGGGGAGGTAGTAGCCAAAAACTACTGATATCCATGCACAGCGTCTTCATAGTCAACCCAACAACTCCTCTAATTAACAAAAAGCTTTCTCTTCTTCGTCTTGGTTTTTTTGGCTCTCTCAGTCACTCTCTCTCACTTTGTTTTCTCTTTTTCTCTGTCTTTTCTCTGCAATTCCATGCTAATTTTTTAGCACTGACGATGGAGAAACTGAAATCGTGAGTTTCAAATAAAAGAGCATAAGAAAAAAGATAAACCCATTAAAGAACAAGAGAGAAAGAGCCAAAAAAAAAAAAAAGAAACTGATAACCCTACTCTTCAGAATTCACTGGTGTTTTTGTTTTCGTGTTGGGTTTTTTCCTTTTACCTTTTGCTCTATTCAGGCCTTGTTAGGTAATAAATTTGTATTGTTTTTCTTTTATTTTGGGGGGCTTTTTATGTGAAAGGATTTTGTCTATGTTCATAGCATCTTTTTTATTACGACAGAAAAAACAGTTTTTTTAGTTTTGGACTGCTTGAAAGGAGATGAAAAGAAGGTGAAAAAAAATAGGGAAAAGCAAAGCAAAGCAAAAAAAAGAAACCTTTAATTCACGAAAAAAAATACAAAACTTTCTTTCTTCTGATTCATTGCATGGCTGGTCTCTTTGATGATGACCCCTGAGGGTGTCTATTCATGTCTGTTCTGAAGACTCAACTGAGAGATTCTTGCTGAGAAAAAGAGGTAGCAATAGCCGTGAAATAAGGAAGATAAAAGTGAAACATTTCTCCTTCTTTATCCATTTTTTTGTCCTTTTCATGGTTTGTAATTCACTGCTTAGATATGGAGGCCACACAGTTGTGTAGGGAGAGAGAGGAGTTACATGGGGCCTTTGGTTTTGTTTTCTGGTTTCTGGGTTTTGTAAGTATGGTGGTTTTGACTTTGTTTTCCTCATTTTCTAGTACTAACATCGACAGAGGAGAAGAAGAAAATCCTTCCTTTGCCTTGAAAGGTTAATTCTTTGAATCAACGGCAGTTTCTGGTTAAAAATCCAATCCTTTCAGGCGAGTCTCTCCCTTTCTTCACCTCTGTTAAATTGTTCCTCTCCATGTAATGTTTTGAATTTTTTGTTAATTTTTATTTTCCATTGTTTACAGTTCAACAATAATACCAATTTTCAATTGATGCTCTGAAAATGATCTAGAGCAAGAATCAGCTAGTGAAGGTTTAGATTTCAATAATGGCAGACTGTGACACTACTCTTTCATCTGCAACAGATAAGCAGCAGAAGAAGCCCACATCATTTCCTAGGTTGTTAACTGGTTTTACTTTAAAAGCTTTTTCTGATAATACTGAGGCTATAATAAGCCCAACTTCTATACTTGATAGCAAGCCCTCTTCAGCATTCAAAAACCCATTTTGGTCTGAATCAAGCACCCCCAAAATCCCAGAACCTGAAACTAGACACAAACTTGACTCAAAAGGGATTGGTCTTGGCATTGTTGATGCTCTCAGAGATGATGGTTTTGATTCCAACTTGTCAAAACCTGTCCTGTTTGGTTCACAACTTAGGATCCAAATTCCATCTCTGCCTCCTGTTTTTTCTCCGGCAGAATCTCCTAGAACACCTCCTGAGTTTGGTATCAAGACAAGGAATTCTCAATTGAGTTCATTTTCTTCTGGCTTGTCTCCTTCTCCTGTGAGGAAAAGCATTGAGACCTTGAATTCTCCTAGGGCCTTCACTGGGAATCTGTCTGCTACTGACATGGAACTCTCAGAAGATTACACCTGTGTAATATCTCATGGGCCTAATCCAAGAACCACCCATATTTTTGATAATTGCATTGTTGAGAGCTGTTGTGGGGTTGTTGGGTTCTCTTCTTCAAAGAAGGATAATGGATTTTTAGGTGATAGATCAAGTTATCAATCGGAGAGTTTTCTCAGCTCTTGTTACACTTGCAAGAAGAATCTTGGTCAGGGAAAAGACATTTTCATATACGGGTTAGCCTCAAGTTTTCCTTTATGGAATTGGTTTTTGCTCTCTTTGACATGATTTCTCTCTATATGTTTCTGGCTTTCAGTTTTCTATTTAAAAGGAAAATGTTTTGATCCAGTATTTGATGAAATTTTGACCCTATTTTGATCAATCAATAGATTGAACTTGATTTCAATTGTATTTTTCTTTCAATTCAACCTTAGTCTTTCTAGTTTGATCTGTTTGAGGACTAGGAATTTGACCTTTTGTTTCATGTATTAGTGTAATAATTTCAAGTTTCTTCAATATCAAACTTGCTTTTATTATGATTACAAGCCAATTTTAAAATCTAGAATCTCATTGCCTTATTCTCTTTCAGAGGGGAGAAAGCATTTTGCAGCATTGAATGCCGTTGCCAAGAGATGATGCTAGAGGAAGGGATAGATAAATTGGAATCAGATGATGTCTTTGGGACTTGTTCTTGACAGTTTCTTAATTTTGCTTGTCGTTTTTCTTTCCTTTGAAGAAACAGCTAAGAAAAAAAAAAAAAAAAAACCTGCTCCACAACTTTGTTTACAGACCATCATAAAAATCTTTACAACTTCATTGCAAAATGGGGCCTTGGTGAAAGGAAAAAAAAAGGTGCTGGATTATAAATCCTGGACATTTTAATCTGGTTAGATGTTTAAATTGAACCTTGGTTTACTGTTTATATCCCTGATCTAATAATTCCAGTACTGATTTAATAATTTAAGTATTTGTTTAATGTTAAATATTAATAATTCATGTATTTATGTTAATTTTATATTAAAAATTATATATTATAATTTATATTGATATAATATATTTTTTATTAAATTTATTTATGATTTTTATTAAAATTTTAATGTATATTATCTTCTTATATTTTTAATCATTTTCCTGTAATCGGATTGCGTCTTAAAATTGAAAGTTGTAGCCAACAGGCTCTGATATTATGTAGAATTCATTTTCTTGCAAGTGATGACTGGGTGATTGCTGTTGGATTTTTTGTCCGGAGCTTTTTGGTTTTCAAAGATGTCGGCAAATGGGCAATAATGATCATACTGATCTGTGACTTGAAAAGCATATATATTATCTTTGCTTATTTTATCTCCTAATCATCTATTGATTAGGCACTAAAAGCCAATGATTTCAACGTGAAGTAGATTCTTTCCTTTTCTCACGTCTGTCCCGTTTCTTTCTTCTCCTGCTCATACCCATCATTCTAGCTGCTCTTTAATGGATCATTTAGGTGTTTCTGTATTATTTTTATAGAACCCTGACGTAAGTCTAACCATTTTTTTCAAGGAACAGATTGGTGAATAATTATTCACGATACTAAATTTTAAACAATAAAAATAAAGTAGCCGTAAATTATGGCGCCCCTACCCACCCCAATTTCAGGTGGGCTCCCCCAGGGGAAAGTTGCTTCTAAGGAAGGTAGCTTGCCATATGATTTTAAGATCTTTAACATTGTTTTAAAGTTGCTAGTTGAAACTTTTAATCAACTATGCATAATTCTCTTGTACGAGCAGTAACGTAAGGAGATGAGTTTAATATGATTTTCTTTAAGCATAGTAAACCTAATAATTTTAAACATCATACAATATAATACAAAAATAATAAAAATATATAAAAATATCAGTTTAAAATTTTAATAAAAATCTTTTATTATTTGAAAAAAAATTATTTATCTTATTTTTTTATTAAAATAAATTATAATACGATAATTTTTATATTTTATATTTATTTTACATGAAACAAATATAATAATATACACCGATTGTTATATCTAAAACTTAGCTTAGCATAATAAAGATTTCAAGAAACTTCTTATTTTCTGACTTGTATACTTTTTAGTCCCCATTATTATTATTTTCATATGGTTAGGAATTGGTATGCTGAAAATGAATCTAATCAAACTGAAAGTAAGCATGGAGAATTGAGTAACTAATGTGAGATTTAAAATGTTGTATCAAGCGTAGTAAACCCCTCAGGCTCAGCAAATTATGGTGAGACTCCAATTCCAGAAATGATTCCTAGCATTGAGAAAGAGAATAAAAAGGGAGAGAAATGATCTTTGGGTCCAATTAAGATGACCCAAAGTTATCAAAATGATGCCGGACAAAGGCAGACAATGGGGGTCCTGCCTAAGCCTGCCCTGACAATGAGGGGGTACCGCTGTGCCCACCACAACGCTTTCAATATGGCGGATGTATTGGCTAGTAGCCATGTGCGAATCCAAGGGGAAATGGCTTGCAGTTAGCAGGGCATGAATCAGAACAGAATTTGGGACCATTTTCATATTAGAACCATCTTCCTTTTTATTTCCCCTCTTCTTTACTGTGCACGTGGTATGGTACTGTTGCTTGCTCCTATGACATGTATATATAGATATATATATTCCCTGACACCCAAACATAGGATCAGGATAGAAATACCAATGATAATGGGGCGGTAATTACAGTACCCGACCCGATTAAGTATGATTACGATACCCTAGAATCGATAATAAGAATCTAATTCATCATGGGTTCGGATAAGGTTCGGGAAAAAGTTTTAGAGTATCTACTGTTTGATTCAATTATAAATATGATTTTTTAATATTTAATATTATATTTTTCTTATAATTACTTATTATTAACTTAATACTAATTAGATTTCATTAACTGTCTGAATATGAATTTTAGTTTATTAATTTAATTTTGATAATAACATATATAAAAATTAATTTTATTTTTATTTTTTTGTAGGTTTAAGTTAAAATAGGGTTTAATAATGAGTACCCATCCTATATTAATATTGGTTATTTTGACCAACTCTTTGACCCTTTACAAGAGTGTCAAGTAACGCTCATTCATTTTAGATATATATATATATATATATATATATATATATATATATTTATAAATATTTAAATTTTTTACGATGGGATTTGTTTTATACCAAATTTTTTTTTCATTTTTTGTCTTTTTTTGTCATTTTATTTTTTTAATTTTAATTAATATTTTTAAAGATTTAATTTTTATGTGGGACCCATTTATAGTACATCACTTGTTTTTTTTCTTTTTTATTATTTAACTTTTTTATATATTTAATAAATATATTTTAACATTTTAACATTTTTTATTTGACTCACTTGATACTAGAGATATATAACGTGTCAAGTCATTTATTTTCCTTTGTTTTTTTATTTAATATTTTTAAAAGATTTTAATTTTTTATTGTAGGACTCACGCAATACCTGTCACGTATTTTTTTCTTTTTGTCTATTATTATTTTTATATATTTAATAAATATTTTTAAGATTTTAAATTTTTTTTAATTATCTCACTTGATACCAAAGGTAAGTCACTATCAAGTTATTTGCTTTTTTTTTTTTAATTTTTTTCTATTTACTTGTTTTGCCTTTGCAAATATTTAATAGTTTTTTATATTTTAACATTTTTATTATGTGGGGCTAATTTGATAGTATTGATTAAATTTTTTTTGTTTAATTTAATAATTTCTTAAAAAATATTACAAATGTGTTGACATTACATCTAAATTTGATTTTTTTAATACTTTATTTTTAAAATTTTTTTTTTAAATTCACTATTAAATTTTATAAAAGAAAAAGTATTTATGAGAATAAGAAATCAATTTCTATATTTACATATCACTCACACTTAGGGGTGTTTAGTTCACGAAATCATAGATTTCAAGAAAAAGTGTGATCTCTCAGAAAATATAATATTTGAGGTTTTTTTTTATTTTCAGAGCATTTCATTTTTAAATTCACTCATTTAGTTGAAGAGAATTTACATATATTAAATTCTAAATAATTATTATAATCTCTTTGGAATAATAAATATTGAATGCATTATTAAAGGTATTTTTGATAAAAAAACGTCTTCAATAATCATATTAAAAATTTTTTTGGATTATTTAAGATTTTTTTCATCTTGAGTAATCATGTTATAAAATGTTATGGAGGGATTATTAAATACATTTTTGATCAAAAATACCTTCAATAATCCTATTAAAATTTTTTTTGAGATTATTCAAGATATTTTTATCAAAAAACGCATTGAGTAATCACGTTAGAAAAATTTATGATGAGATTATTGAATGTGTTTTTTCCTAGAAACACCTTTAATAACCCTACTAAAAAATTTTTTGAAATTATTCAAGGCATTTTTGTCCAAAATTATATTAAGTAATCACCTCATAAAATTTTATAATGGGATTATTAAAGGCCTTTTTGGTAAAAAAATGTCTTTAATAACCTTATTAAAAAAAATTTTTTGGGATTATTCAATAGGTTTTTGTCTAAAAATGTATTGAATAATCATCTTACAAAAATTTATAAGGAGATTATTGAAGGTATTTTTGACCAAAAACGCCTTTAATATCCCTATTAAAAATTTAGTTTGAGATTATTTTAAGGCCTTGAGTAATCACCTTAAAAAAATTTATAAGAGGATTATTAAAAGCGTTTTTGACCAAAAACACCTTCAATAACCCTATTAAAAAAATTTTTAAGATTATTTAAGACGTTTTTGGTGAAAAATATCTTGATTACTAAAAATGCCTTGAGTAATCATATTATAAAAATTTATAAAAAGATTATTGAAGGTATTTTTTACTAAAAACGCCTTCAATAAACCTATTAAAATTTTTTTTGAAATTGTTCAAGGATTATTAAAAATATCTTAAGTAATCACATCATAAAAATTTATAAAAGGATTATTAAAAATTTTTTTGATCATAAATATCTTCAATAACCCCATTAAAAAAAAAATTTGGGATTATTTAAGGTGTTTTTTACAAAAAGTACATCGAGTAATCATGTTATAAAAATTTATGACAAGATTATTGAAGGTATTTTTAGTCAAAAATACTTTTAATAATCCTATTAAAAATCTCTTTCATTTTCAAACATTTTTTTTAAAATGATAATAGTTATTTCAGGTATTTTTATTCAGGTCAAATTTGAAGGTAATCTTATTTTTCTCTCAAAAATCTTAAAATATCATAGAGATATAAGTTTTTAATTCTGAGACTTTAGATACTATTAAAAATATATTAAATTTTTTGAAATCAGATAATCTTAAATTAAATATTAAAATTAAGCATCTAATAATAAAATTTTAAAAAAAAAATATGATTCCCCTTAACCAAATACTTTTTTAAAGTTTTTGGAACTTTTATATATTTTTTTTTACTTTTTCTTTTAAATTAAGTGTTTTTTTAAATTAAAAAAAAAATCAATGAATAAACATATCAAAACAAAATTTTGACCCTCGATACGGTGCTGACACCCACCTAATACTATTTACATTTGAGTAATGGGATCAGGTTTGGACGATTACCCTATAATCGGGTTTGTGTAAATTTTAGTTTAAAAGTACTATTTTTTTAATGGGTTTAGATAATTCATAATTAGGAGCTACTATACCGCTGCCGGTTTTAGATAGATGCATGCATCTCTCCCAAAATATTTTAAATGCCCGTATTCCAAAAAAAACTAAAACAATTCTCTTTTGACCCAAAAAAAAAAGAAATTATTATGATTTAAATATAATATTAAATATAATATATATTTTGTATTTAATAATAAAAAGTTTTTGAATTTCATCTAATATATCTTTTATTTTTTGGTTCAATTTAAGTAAATTTATTTATGTTAAATTTAATAAATTAATAAAAAATTATTTTTTTCATAGTTTCTCATCGAATTCGAACCTGGATAAAAATGAGAGGAGCACACATAATATTAACAATAAATAAAAACAATCCCCACTTTACAATTATAGCACAAATAAAACAATGTCAAAAAAAAATTATATGAGTAATTTTAGAATAATTTATCTACATTTGTCACAATTCACCACTCCAGCCGCCACAATCCTATCTTTTATGCCTTTCCTAAAACCCTTTCCATCTCTCTTCGAAGACGACAAAACCAGTGGATTACTCTTACGAGCATATCATCGTCACTTTTTTTCAATTTTATTTTTAAAAGAGAAAGTAAAAGATCTTTTTTATCTTTTAAAGGCAAATTGTCATACAGGCAGAGAAAGAGATTTCTCTTATCTTCATGGTAAATATCCGTTGCTATTATTTTTTATCATCGTCACCTTCACAGATTTGGCCTAGCTGGAGAGAGGTTTGCCGGATGCACGCATATTATTGATTGGTCAAACGTTTTTTTGCATGGATGTCTTTGCGTAATTGGGAATGATAGGAAAATATTTTAGGATTTTTTGGGACCAATCAATGCGTGTGCATCTCAAAAATACGTCAAATTGAAAGTTAAAGGAGAATATACCAGTTACATAGTAAGCATGACTTATTTATAAATTTTTTTCATTTTTTATTCTATTCCACATGTATGTTGTAATATAATAAAAATTTATATATCGCACAATTTAAAAATCCAATCATATATATATATATATATATTAAAATATACATGATTACAAGATAAAATTTATTGATGTGCACGTTTAACTGGATAGCTTGTTTTTTCGACATGTAAAAAAGTTTTAAAATTTTTTTTTATAATGACACAAGATATTTATTAATTTTAGACTATTTATCAAAATATATATATTTAAAAAATTATTGAATTATTCAAAATTTTCAAAATTTAAAGAAAAAACCAATTTAAATTTAAAACAATTAAACAAATAAAATTATTATTTTTTGTAAGATTTTATTTAAATAAGTAAAATAAATTCTTATTTTTTATTTATGGATTAAATAAATGTATTTAAAAAATTATTGGTTATCCAAATCTTTTTAAGATATATTTATTTGAAAATTTTTTAATTATTCAAAGTTTTTCATTCAACTGAAAAAACTGAATTTATCTATCAAATATATCTTTAGATATATTATCATTCTGTATATCAACATTAGAAGGCCTTCCCGAAGAGCTTGATTCTTAACCATCACTTCACTTCCCATTCAAATTATTTCCCAAAACAATATTCAATCTTCTCACAGAATTAATAACATTAACATTACTCTTTTGATTTCTTTTCCCTTTCAGCAAAAAAATATATTTAAAAAATTATTTAATTATCCAAAATTTTCAAAATTAAATGAAAAGCCAATTTAGATTTAAAATAATTAAATAGATAAAATTATTATTTTTTGTAAGATTTTATTTAAATAAGTAAAATTAATACGTTTTTATTTATGGATTAAATAAATGTGTTTAAAAAATTATTGGTTATCCAAATCTTTTTAAAGATATATTTATTTGAAAATTGTTTAATTATTCAAAGTTTTTCTTTCAACTGAAAAAAACTATCTTTATCTATCAAATATATCTTTAGATATATTATCTTTCTATATATCAATATTAGAAGGCCTCTCTAAAGAGCTTGATTCTTCACCATCACTTGGTTTCCCATTCAACTTATTACCCAAAACAATATCCAATCTCTTCACAAACTTAATAACATTAACATCACTCTTCTGATTCTTTTTCCCTTCCCAGTGACAAATTAGACCCTACATTTCCATTTAGGATCTAGAATAATTTTTTTTCTAGGTGGTTACTGTAAGCTCTCTATGTTTCACTTTGACTTTTTTTTTTTTTCATATATTACAATGTACAAAGTTAAAAAATACACGTATTTTTATATTTTTACTGGTGTTGCCTGCAGGTATTTTATCTTTACTTTTGACTCTTCACACAATAGGTGTTTTTTTTTCTTTCAACTTGCTTTTTTTTGTCATATATCATAAGGTGCAAAGTTACATAAACAATTATTCTTATCTTTTATAGGTGTTATCCATACACCTTTTATCTTTACCTTTAACTCTTCACTTAATCAGGTATTATTTGTTTTCTCAGTTTAGCTTTCTTACAATATGCAAAAAAACTTCCATTATCTATCTACATGGTTACAATGATTTAAACTTACTATTTATGTCAAAACACAGTTACAAATAATAATAATTAATTGGAATATTTGGAAATCATATTATATATAATATAAATAGCCCATTGATTTTTAATTAATATAACAGTTAGTAATCTTCTACACTTTTTTCTCTTCAAAGTCATAACACTTCTTTTATTTATAAAAAAAATAATAAGATAAATTGAAATTCAATTTGATTTCTTTCTTTTTTTTAAATTTTTTTCAAATTAAATCTCATTCATTAAGCACTTCAATTTTTTTTAAACATCCAATATGAATTTACAAAATTAAGAACAATTAAAAAATTAAGAAACGTCTATGACTTTTGTAGCATGCAATCATTGACATTTATAAATTCTAGATTATGTTTTAAGTCACTCAAACCACCTATTCAATTTATATTTATTATTAAAATATTTAAATTTTGAAATATTAAATATATTTTAGATTTGAAATTAAATAAAATTTTTTAATATATCAACATTTTGAATCTATATTTAAAAATTATGCATAAAATCATAACAATGATTATGCAAAAGATGAAGATAGCGTTAGCAAAAGCTTTTTTAAGATAGTATTTAGAATAATTGTATTACATATTAAATTTATTTTTATTTTTTCTTCAAATGTTTTTTTTTTATAAATTCAATAAATATATGAAAATTATTGTCTTCATAACTTGAAGTTATGCATCATTTATTTATTTATATTGTTTACAATGAAAATATGTTCTTCTGTCATAAGGTTGTTCTTAAATGTTAATAATATTTTTTTTCATTTGCCCTTACTTTACGGTATGCTTAATTGCTTATTGAATTGAAGATTAATTTTTGTGTTCAATTTTTCGACCAACCTTCATAATTATCTCATTTTTTATAAATCAACCAAAGGTATGTTATAATCTAACTATGCTATATATCTCTTCTATTATTTATTAAATATGGAGAAAAATATTTATGGTCATATATAATACTATTTCACATGCACAAGGATAAATAGATAGATAGATAGAGTGATATATATGATGTATATATAGATGATCTAAAAATAATTTTATTTTTCAATTACACTTTTTAATTTAGTGTTTTAAGTCAATGGAATTAAAAAAGCATAGACAATGAAGACATGATATTTTAAACCAACATGAAACTAGGCGAAATATCCATTCACGTAACTCGTTGTTTGGAAATCAACAAACTTATCCCATTTCAATTGCTTCATCATCGATCATTTTAACTCCAACTCAACCAATGAATCTAATTAAGTTATCCCAAAAGGATATAAAGAATGTTTATCTAAATATTATCAAATCTACTAATGAGTCACCTTTATTGGTCACCTTTACTAGTAATCATTTAGTAACACAACAGAATTCAAGGCAATATTTGAGACAAACAATAGCCATTTCATAAATATTGCTAACATTGCTAGAATTACCTTCCATTCCAATCAAGACTCCAACATCTCAGAGAAAATGCAATTACCAAAAGGAACATTGTTATCAACTTCACAATCATTGATGATGTCAATTGAATATTCTTATACAGATTCTACCCCCGTTAAGTCTTTTTTAAGATTGTTGTTTAGCTCAACATGTCCATTAACTATGACTCAGATGGATTTAAACTTTGATTCAGCTTTGCATCTTAAAAGTAATGTAGATTATTCATCAAAAGGTACATTATCACTACAACAATTAGGATTTTTAATGATGATTTTCTTGTGTCCGTGAGAAATTTTGTCACAAATATTAGGTTTTTTGTGATGAAATTTTCCTATGACACTATTATAATAAGTAATTATGATGTATTGTTATTTGGTCACTAATATATTAATAATTGTGACAATTATTACTTTTTCACAATTGGATTGTCACTATAAGTATGTTATTGTGACATAGAATTATTTGTCACTACAAAATCGTCATTGATAAAGTGTACGAATTGGTGACAAGTAATTTTTTGCAGGAAATAGAGTACTAGTAACAATATATAAAATGGTCACTACTATTAGATATTGTTGTGACGAAAAATAGTTTGTCATGTAATACTTTACTTTTTGTTTCGATAATTTTTGTCACAATTAAACATAATATATTACTGTCGACTATATATCATCACTATTACAAATTTATCACTATGATAATTGAAATCATCACTATTGAAAATATTATAATGACTAGAAATTGATTTGTCACAATTTATATTGACAAATTTAATAAATTAATTTTTTATTGCAATAATAATTTGTTTATTATTAAATTATATTATTTGTAATTTACATATATATTGAACATCTAAAGGATTAAATAATATTAATTTATATATTTAAACATATTTAAATAAATAAAAAAATCCTTACATTACATGGGTAACAAGCTAGTGAGTGTATACAAACAATAAAGATTAGAAAATGTGAACTTTAATTCTCTAATTAAAACAAACGTAATTGCAGATTAAAAAATGCTAAAAACTTTCTAAACTTAAAAATATTTTTCACTTTATAAACTTGTTCTAAACTTGTTGTCTTTTAAACACATTTTGTATTTGTTTTCGTTCAATATGAGCCATAATGTCATGTGTTGGATTCACTTAAAAAAAGTTATATTTGAAACTATCAGTTTCATACAAATACTTCAATAATTCATATATGAAACCTTTTTAGCAGCAAAATCTTTGTTAGGCTGTACATTCAATAATTCATATTGGTAATAAATTGGTGCCTAATAAATTACTAATTATCTCTATAAAAAGCCAATTGTGAAATCTTTGTTAGTCGGCAAAATCTTATTTTTATTAGGATGGAGAATTGTTTTAACTTTTAAAAATTGTTTTTCCTCCCAAAATTTAGGGATTTATTAGGTGGCAAACTCATCTATTAATGCTACAAAATTCACAATAAATAAAAGACAAAAAGCACAATGCAAGATAAAATAAAATAACCCTAGTTGTCAAATTCTATTGAAAAAACAATTTTTTTTTGTTTCTATCTTAGCAAGGGGCCGTCAAAGTTTGGTAAAGTCTTTGTTTTAACGTAACTTTTTTTACTTAAAATTTTGTCTCTAATATGATGAAAATATTCATACTTTAGTTTTACTTTGATTTAAACAATTGATTTTTTAGGGAATTATAGTTAATGATTTTTATGGTTTAAAAATTTAAGTTTGAGATTATGTAGAATTTATTTAAGCAAGAATCCATTTAAATATATTTGCCTTTGTGTTAGTTCTTTTCCCTATTAGAACATTCTTGTTTCTATACCTCTTTTATAGAGTTAATGGTTGATATTATTTAATTTTTTTAAGAACATTATTTGATAAATTATAGCACTAGCCACCCCAACAAGATTTATGCATGTCAAATGCGAACTTATTGCAAAATCCATTTTATGCAAGTTTCACATTGTGGTAAATTATTGATTAAACTTCATAGTATACCGACTTATGAAGGGAACCCAAATTGATCTTTAAAAATGTTAAAACTTAAGAGGAAATCTTTGCTACTATATGTTAGTGTGCTCACACATCAATGACCTAGCAACAAACCAAACATTGTCACAGTGTTAGATATTTAAATTAAAAAGGATAGAAATAAATTATTACAAGCCTTTTTTCACCAAGTATTAAAAGTTTTATTAAATTGATTTAAGTAGATTTAACTTTATTTTTTATACTCTTGTTTATTTATCTCAAATAAATTAAATTTAGAATTATTGATGGATATTCTACAACTTTTGAATTTTATGAATTATGATTTTGCATCCTATTGAAATAGTAATTAGTTTTCAAGAACAAAATGGTTAATATTTTATGACGTAAGTCTTTGACAAATTCAAGTGATGCACCTCATGGTACTCTTCATACACCAAATGAGTCTCAAGTTGCCCATGCTTATAATCAACTACCTAATACTCTACTTGAGAACTCAAATATCGAGATAAGTCTAGACAAACAAGATGTTACTTCCACAGGTTATGTGATTATGAAAATGATATATAATAGTGTTTTAAATATAACTGTATATGATGTTATAAGTTTTCTAATTGTAAAGTTTTTTTAATAGGGAATGGAACTTCTAATAAAAGAGGAAGTGGACCAACCAAAAATAAAAAACTGGTCAAAAAGAAAGTGAAAGGTAATAATCTTGATATCTAGTTTCCTCATCCATACTATAAGGTAGGTGGTAAGGATGGCAACCTTTTTCAAAGTAGAAATAACAAATTGCATTTGGCAAAATGCATCTCTTCAACTCACTAGTTGGAAAAAATTCCTCAAAATGATATTAAGACAATGTGGATCTTTTCAAAGGTATGTTACATATACATATATTTAAAGTTTTATTTTTTTATGAATACAAAATTTAATATGACAGTTTTTGTTAATTTATATTTTTCATATTATATTGAGAAAGGCATAAATAAATAGACATGTTCCCTGTAAATATTGGGATATACACTTTGATAGGGTTACATCATCCCTTCTTACGTACAATATAGCTTATGGGTACTAAATCTATTAATTATGTCTTATGCATACAATTTAATAGTTTCCTCCATTCAATCAATAGTAATTGAAAGTAAGCAAATTAAATGCAAGTTGACTAAAAATAGGTAAAAATATGGCATATATATTGCATTTTGTGGTTCATATAGGTAAATAAATTAAAATTAGTTTCATATAGTTTTTTATTATGTTTTTAATGTTATATTATTCTAAATTTTTTATTTGAATTGTAGAATAAGTTTACTTCCTCAAATAATGTATATCCATGTGTGATGAAACAAGTGCAATCTCAATATAAGAATCACCATTACCATTTCAACCAAAGCTATCTCAAGAGCAATAATTGTCCAATTGATGTGAATCCAAATGATTGGTAATGGTTAATTACCAATACATGGACTACAAATAAATTTAAGGTGGTTTTTTTATTCAATAAATTTAATTATATTTTGTTATTTATGTTACAAAATTATTTTTTTTTACCATAATGTAGGCTCAAAGTGAACAAAATATAGCTAATAAAAGACATCAATAAATAGGATCCATTGTTGGCCAATTGTTTAAAAGGCATATGAAATGGTAAAATCAAGTTTAATATACAATAAAAAGTCAAATTCATGCTTATTTTAGATCATTTTTTTAATTAATTATGTTTATACTTGGTTATTTATTTTTTTGTTCTTCAGAAAGATAAAGATTCATAAAGAATGGCCAAATGCTATGACACTTTGCAAGGCAATACAATAAGACCTAATGGAACTTGATCTGTTCCAAATAGAGAAAAAATAATGATATAAAAATTATTTAAATTTTTTTATGATTTAATACTAAATTTATTAATTTGAAAATTTTTAATTATTATTCATACCATGGAGAACAAACTTCATGAAGAGCATGAGAAAAATCAGAAGATTTCATATGCATCGATACCACTAGTGGAGCATTTTGCTCTTGTTTTGGAAATAAAGTCAAATTACTCACATGGTATAGGTGTTGGAGGGATCACATTTACCTCTCAAGAAAAAAGTAGCATTATTGCAAAAGCTAAAACTACAAAGAACGTGCAGAGAAAGAGGTTGAAAGGCTTACTAAAACCACAAGAAAACAAGAAGAGGCCAACATCTAACTTTAAAAAAACATGGAAGCTAAACATGAAGAACTTATTGCTTAAGGTAGGGCTATTGAGAAACAAACTATGGAATTGAAACAAGTGAATGATGTATTTGCACGTTTAGCATGTGAATGATTAATTTCTAGTCTATTATCCAATGCATTTACATCAAATTCTCCAAATAATGATGTAAGTACAATAATTAAATAATTAATGTCACTTATTAATATTATAATAACAATTATATAAGAAAAATTTTTACTATTCTTTGACTTATTTATTTTTTTCTTATTTTTGTTTGTTTTGTAGGAAAATAATGAAGAGTAAACTTTGCTGGGATTAACTATGGACTTCTAGCTTGGATTTTCACTTAGACATTATCATATTTGTGGACTAAAACTTTTTTTTACTAATTATTTTGCTTTTTGGTAGAAAAATACTATTATGGTTTTATTAATAATTGTATTTTGGATATTACTTTTAAGATTGGATTTAGGAAATTAAAAACATGATACATATAGATATGGTATTTTATTTATCTTTATTGTTATCATTTTCTTTTATTTTTAAAATAGATGAGGTGACCACATTTATATGTCACTATAATCATATTTTATTTTGAAATAACTTTTTAGTCACTATTATTTTGTAATTATAAATGCAAGTTTTTGTGACAATTTATTTTTTATAGTAACTAATAATAGTATTTTTTATAAATTGACAAATTTTGTTGTGAAAATAATTAATTTATCAATGACAATAATTATTGCAAGAAATAATTTTAATATTTGTGACATAATTTATTCAACACTATTTTAATGAACACTAGTCACTAATAAAAATAACGTGAGTGACTATAGTTTTATAACTATTGCTATATTGTTAGAGTCGATATTATTGTCACAAGAAAACCCTATTACCATGACAACTTTTTTTATCACAATTTTAATTTTTTGAGTAGAAAAAATTGTCACAATAAAATGAGTTATTGTGACAACTTATTTTAGTCACATATTCTAATACTTTTAGTATCAAAATTTGTGTCACAAAAAAAAGCACTATTGTGGCAACTTAATAAATATTGTCACTAATACAATAGTGATGGAGTTATTTATGACAACAAGTGACGACTCTAAAAGGTTACATAAAACAGATTTTCAGAAGTCCATAGAAAAATTATTACTAATTGCCCAAAGTGAGAAACAAAAATATTCTGATAAAGACGTTTCTCAGTAATATCATCATGACCTCAAGTCATGCATAGTAGCAATACCAAACCAAATACGACGAGTAGTGGGGTTTCTTCACTATAATGATGATGATAATCGTGATGGGAAAAATACCAATTCAAATTGAATGCATTCAAAATGATGTTATGGCATAGATTGAAATTATAAATTCTCATATTTTCATCTATTAAATCACTATAAATTTTAGTGACTAAATTTTATATTTTTAGTGATAACTTTTTTCTTCACTAAAAATACTATTTTTTGTAATATATATTCATTGTATGAACAAATCATTTTTTAAAAAAAATAAAAAAAATCTTTCTCTATTATTTTTATTTAAATTTAAACCGTTAATGTAGATGGTGAAAAACTTATAAAGGTAGATGGTTGTTAAGTTTAGTTTGATTGTGAAGGAACTATAGATCAAGTGATATACACAAGTAAGTTACAAATAAGTTATATTATATTAGTTAAAAAATTAATTTAATTAATACTAAATTTTTATAATTATAGATTATTTATAGAAAAATATCTGGAACCATGAAACTTTGGATGACCCATAGAAGTTTATAGAAATTATGGAGCAATAACGTGGCATAATAAGAGAATCGATAAACACAAAAATGCAATGAATCCAAGGTTTTGGTTATGTTGTCTTAATGGAAAAGTTCAACTACCTATATTAAAAGAGCTCTTTGATTTCTTAAAACATTTGCTTGATCATAATAGAGGCCAATGTGCTGCAAAATTTAGAGATAACATTAAAGCATATAACGTCATGTTTGCATTCACCTTACTGGTGGGATCATAGATAAGAAGATTAATGATAGTGGTGGTCTATATATTTTTAAAATTGGTGGACAAAACCATCATAAGATAGGCTCTTTATTGGTAACCAATAGTGCAAGACCAAATTTTACATAGTTGTATATATATGATACATAAAATGAGGTTACCAATAGGTTCGAACCATAAAATCCAATGAATCTAACAATAGTTTGGATGCTAAAATTATTTGTGGGTTGCTTGCAATGCTTGATGAGCACAACCGATCAATAAGAGTATTTAGGGTGGCAAAAGATAGGTTTCGAGAGTTAGATTATGTACTTATAAATATCAAGCTGCTTAGTACATGCATAAAAAATGATCGATAGAATACTTTGCCAACTGCATCAGAAGTTGCTGATCTAATTGTTGAAAATGGTGATGAATTAATAAGTAAATGATATGTGGTTATAAAAGAACATGGAAGTGGCTTTATGACGTATGAGTGAACTACATCCAAGTTTTATGGTAATGTTAATACCTGTTAATATTTTTATAAGGAGATGATGGGCATCACACTAACATAATGCATAAAAAAATAGAAATTTTAAATTAAAAAAAAAACTTACCCAACAACAATACCATGCTTTTCGATTACAATTTCAAGAAAATGAAAGTAATACTCTAATTGGTAGTTGTCATTTAACCCAACAATATTAGGTTAATTGTTTCATAAGTATGCAAGCAGAAAGATATAGTTGGGTAATGAAAAATAATTAGAGTTTTGGTGTGACATTTTACAAGGATTAGAAGAGACAATCTTGAAAAGAGATACAAGACCTTTTTCTATTGAGAAAAAGATCATTTTACCATCAATTGCGAAGAAAGTCCAAGGTATATGGTTCAAAATTATCAAGATTCAATGGCAATATGTAGATTGGCAGGTCTTCCAGATTTGTTCTTAACTTTCACATTTAACCTAAAATGGCATGAGATTAAAGAATTCTTGAAGTTAATCCCTGGACAAAAGCCTGAAAATAGGTTTGATGTTGTCACTAAAGTCTTTAAGATTAAGTTGGACCATTTAATTAAAGACTTGACAAAAGAAAAACATTTTAGGCAAGTTAGGGCTAGTTATCAAGTTTTTTTCTTTTACAAAATTTATTTATTCATTTTTTCTTAAATAACAATGACTAAATTTACAAATATCTTGACATAGTAATATACAATATTGCATTCTAAAAAAAAGGTCTACCACTTGCCTACATAACATTATTTCTTATTCTAAATGATAAGCCAACAAATATATCCTTAATAGATCGTTTGATATCTACAGAGCTTCTCGATAAGCAAATAGATTCTATTGCTTACAAAATAATTGTTCAATTCATGATGCATGACTCATGTGGAAATGCAAAGATGACATCTTTATGCATAGTAAATGACATGTGTTCCAAGCATTACTAAAAAAAATTTCAATCCCAAATAACTATTAGTGAATATGGATTTCCTATCTATAGACTAAAAAATGACAAAAAACTGTAATTGTAAGTGATATTAAATTTTGATAATACATGGGTTTTTTCTCATAATGTTAATTTGGTTGTAAAATATGATTCTCATATTAATGTTAAGTTGTACAACTAGTCTAGATGCATCAAATATTTGTTTAAGTATATGTATAAGGGAAAAGATAAAACAACATGTTTGATTGAATAGAATGCATCGATCGACAAAGAAATTGATAGAGAAATTGTCACTAAGGTTGATAAGATCAAAAGATACTTAGGTTGTCATTATTTAACAACTTTTGGAGCATGTTGGAGAATATTTTAATTTGATATATAACATCATAAGCTTAGAGTAGAACAATTAACATTCTATCTATCATCTGAACAAAATATCATTTTTCATGATAATGAAGATTTATGTGATATTTGAACAGACTAAATGTAAATAATATAATGTTCATGGAATGGATGCAAACAAATAAGTTACATGAGGATGCAAGAAATTTAACCTATATTGATTTCCCAACAAAGTGGATTTGGTGCAAAAATAAGAATGAATGAAAATTTAAAAAAAGAAGAAGGTCTGTCGATAAACTTATTACGTCATTCATTTTTTGGTGAAAGATATTTTTTAAGGATACTCTTCAATGTCATAAAAAGTACTAAATCCTTTGAAGATATAATGACAGTTGATGGGATTATTTATTTGACTTATAAATATGTTTATAAAGCATTAGATTGTTTGAAGGTGATTATGAGTGGTATGAAACATTACATGAAGCATCTCTACGGGCTATCAAACATCAACTACGTGATCTATTTGTTACTATTCTTTTATTTTGTGAAGTTATAAAACTGAATGAGTTATGAAACAAGAATTAGGAGCTTTTCTCTAAAGATATTTTATATCGACAAAGAATGGTATATAGATGACCAAACTTAAATTTGACTCTTGAACAATTACAAAACTATTTGTTTAAGATTGAGAAAATAATGAAACAAAATGGAAGATTATTAAAAAAGTTTAAGACTCTTTCTTACCTAAATTTTTTGTCAGTCATTTATGACTTAATTTTTTAGTTTTGGAAAAAATGAATTATGATAGAGATGCATTATTACGAGATCATAATAACCTGTATGATGAATTTAACAATGATAAAAAAGTTATATACGATGTTGTTGTTCATTTTATGGAAAATGTTAGTGACAGATTTTTTTTTATAAAAGTGGAGGTATTGTAAAGACATTTTTATAGAAAACAATTATTTTTAAGATTCGATTTCGAGATAATATCATTATTCCAATTACATTTTTAGGTATTGTTGTTTTATTGTTGCCTAAAAGGAGAACAACACACTCTAGATTTAAAATTCCTATAAAGTTAAATAAAGATTCATGCTGTGATGTTAAGCAATGTAGTCCACTTGCTAAATTATTTGCAAAACAACTTTGATAATATGTCATGAAGCTCCAATGGCACATAAACATGCACTGAAAGTTGTTGATTTTATGTTACGAGATATTATACATTTTAAGAATGTCAATTCAAAATAAAAAACTTTTTTGAGGGAAAACTATTATATTAAGAGAAGATTTTATGCAAATATTATTAGTGGTTTCTTAAGGTAGTAGAAGTGACATTATAACTACTACAATTTTTAGATTTGAAATTTGAGACCACTGTCAAATATTTACTTTCTTGATTAATATGAGATTGAGAAATCATTCATGTAACTCAATATTAAAGTTTAGCTAATGGTTATTAAACTTAGATGATGGTAGGTTGCCTTTAGTTGGATCAATTAGAAGTGAAAATTTAACATGGATTAATACTTCAAATGAGTTTTTAATTTCGCATGGGAATGATTCAATTAGGTAGATTGTTGATTATATATATCGTAATTTGAAAAATACATTCAATAATCCATCATATTTAAAGGATTGAGCTATATTAGCACCAACTAATAAAGTAGTTGATAAACTCAATACTTACATACTTTCAAGGCTTCCTAGAGAAGTGAAAAATATCTCAATGCTGATAGGATTTCACCTGCTTCTACTAATGCTAAAGAACAATCTATTTTATATCATTTAGAATTCTTGAATGTATTTAAGTTTCCCTAGGGTTCTTATTATTCTTTTGCACAACATAAATCAAAGCGTTGGACTTTGTAATGGTACTAAATTGGTTATCACAAAATTAGGCTCCAAGGTAATTAAAGTTGAGACAATAACTGTGACTAATGTGGAGAGTTGATTTTTCATCCCTTGAATAGAAATATCCCTCTTAAAATCAAGATAACTATTCACTCTAACATGAAGATAGTTCGTAATCAAAGTTAGTTTTGCCATGACCATAAACAAGAGTCAAGACAAACATTTGAAAATGTCGACGCATATTTGCCAAAGTCGATTTTCATCCATAACCAATTATATGTCGATGCTTTTAGAAAAACACCACCAGGGGATTAAAATTTTTAATTGAAAATAATTATCATGATATTCATTCATACACAAATAATGTTGTTTACACTAAAATTTTTGATGATGTTTTCTAAAAGTAACACACTTGATTTAATATTTAATTATTAAATGTATATATATATATATATGTTTACAAATTTTGTGCATTTTTATTCTAATTATATTTAATATTTAATTAATTCAAATTTTTTATTCTTTTATTATAAGGCATGATTTAAGGTTATCAATACTTATGATAAATTTCAACAATTGGAAACTAATAGAAGATTATAGTAAGAATTTCTACATAATAGATTATTCATTTTATGTACAATAAAATTATGTAATAGACAATTTTTTTTTAACAAAATGATCACATTCTTGCAATGTCATTTAAAAATTTGAAAAACAAGTATCATACATTGCTAATGGAAGGAAATGTTTATATAATTCAAGATATCAAAGTTTGCAATATATCTATCTCCTATCGAACGATGAAAAACAATTTGATGGTCTACTTCAAACCCAATGCATTTGCCATGCTTGTTAATGGTTTGAATAGTTCATATAAGTTACATAAATTTGAATTTCTTGAGTTTGATGCTATTCAATTATGTTGTCATGATAAAACATATTTGACAGGTTCATTGACTTCAACTTTATATAATGCATTTTAATTTTGTAATTTATATTAATATAACTAATTATGCTTTGAAACTATTTTAATCTTAAAGATGTCATTAGAAAATTCAACAAGATAAGTTCAATCATTAATCAAAATGTTTGAGGTGAAAAAGTAACCAAAAAGGGTATTAGAAATAAAAAATGCCAAGTATGTGTTAAGAAATACTTAATTAGATAATGCAAATGTCAAATTAATTATTTAACTAAATATATTGATTTTTTCTCATAATTGAAACTCAATGAAAATTACTTTTTGAAGTGGAGTTGTATATCAACTTGATGATAGTATTTTGACAGGCTAAAATGAACCATCATATTAGTTGTGACATTCGCCATTGTCAAATAATTCAGAGGCAACTAACAGAAATATATTTTAATTAATTTAGTTTTAATCCCAATTATTTAATTAATGTTTCTTATATTGAATATTTAATTCAGGTAAATACAATTTGTCATTTATGTTAGCAACAAAGGTATACAAGAATTTGGATATACTTAAAGTTGCTATAATTCTAAATAGATAATTACATATTTATCAATAGTAAATATATAGTTGTTTAAAAAAAAATTGAAGCACTCAAAAAGATATAATGCATTTTACAAAATACATATTATAATTTTTTATGCAAATACACTCAAATTGTTGCTAATTCTCAAATCCAAGAATATCTGACACCAACAAAAGAAGTCATATTTCTAAAGAAATATTATTTGCAAATAGAAGATTGATAACTTATATTTTTCATGTCATAAATGATAATTCATGCAAGGTAAGAACTATGGATGTTAAATATATTTCAATTTAAATATATATAAAATTATAATTAAGAAAATGCTTCTTACTTTTGCTATTAACAAGAGAAAAAGTTCACTTGTCAAGATATTATAATGCAAATCAACATAAGGTGTGAATGGTATTATTTGTCATGTGTGATGCATTGAAAAAAGATGTTAGAAGTTGATGGAGTTTATGCTTCAAGGACTATGTAAGTCAAATCCAACTTTTAGTTGTAAAATATCATTAAATTCTACTATCGTTATATGCCAATATAAGTAAAATTTATTGAGATTTTTTTAAATAAGTAATTTTTTAAAAAATAATCATATGAATATTTACTTTTTTTTTTTGTTTTTTCAATTGAAAGTAAGTTTGAATATTATTAATGTTCCATCGTAGGTATAAGTTTATTATCTACATATTGGATAGGATTAGCAATGTATCATTTGTCTTTTTTAATGGAAAAGCTAATTGAATTTTAAATTATACAGTTAGGCAACTATTTCAAATGAAAAATGAGATTATATCATTTTCATAACAATTTTTTAAATTCATATTAATATCAATATTATTTAATTAAATTTATATAAAACTCACTCATGGTATAATGGAAACGTCAAAATGGAAAAAAATTGAAAGAGTTAATGGGTCGTTCATATATTTTGGATGTAGAACTTAATGATTACAATTTTTTTCATGAAGGTTCAAGATTAATTGTTACACATGTTTATGAGATATTTTATGTAGAAGAAAGTTGATAATTACTTGAAAACGTATAAAAGATAAATAGTTTAATACATTTCATTTAAACTTTATGCTAATAATTTTTTTTAAATAATTGTTTACAATTTAATACTATTACTTACTCAAAATATAATACTATTTCATTTTAGTTTTTACAAGAATACAATTCTGCATTAGATGTCAATTTCAAAACAACCGAAAAACATAAACATTTGAAAAGTCATATAGATGCTAAAAATCAAAATATTATTGAAACTCATACAAAAAAATGTATACACAAGTAAGTTACAACGTATATTATTTAAAACATTTAAAATCATTTTTTTTAAATAAATAAAATTTATCTTAAAATTACATAAATTTACATGTGTATAAAAATAACAAAAGAAATTGGAGATGATGCAAATTGAACAAAATTAATTTGAAGTAATAAGAATTTTAGCTTTTATTTTAATATTTTATTCGTATTCTTAATAATATTATTTACAATATCTTTTAGATATTTTTTTCTTCATCTAATATTATTTGTCATATATTTTAAATTTTATCAACTTTTTAATTAAAAATTTTATTTTTATTGTAATTTGATATTTTAATTATATTTTATATTTTAAACATGTAAATAATTAAATAATATTAATTTATATTTTTAATCACATTTAAATAAAATAAAATAATATGAGCCTCACATGGGTATCAAGTTAATTTCAGTATAATTTAGGTCCTTGACATTAAGACTTTACCCTTTTACTAAAGGCTCCAAGTTAATGGCTCCGTATTCTCTCTCCTTGACCTCAATCGTACCCTCCAAATTCCTCAATTTCTCTTCTCCTTTCTTACCCTCTACCATCAAATGCGCCACCGCATACCGATCGTTTCCGTTGCCACTCTCACTGCCGCAAACTTCGCCGTAAGTGTCGTCGGAAAAAATCATGTCCGTTGCCCTCCAGCTTTCTTCCAGAGAAGACGAGCCGTTTTTAGATTCCAGAAATAGTAAGCTTCCTTTTTTCATTTCTAGAAAAAAAAAAAAAAAAGAGAGAAGAATTTTAATTTAATTTTATTTTATTTTTATAAGGTTCTGGAAAGGCCGACACCTTAGCGACAGATATGGAACCAGAGACGAGTACTTCGACTAGTACGGGTGGGAGTTCTAGGAAGAAGAATAAGTACATCAACAGCGCCGGCAGATTGAAATGTTTCGGCGTCGATTTGTCGCCGGACAATGTCGCGGTTGCTATGGTGTATTTCGTTCAAGGCGTTTTAGGCCTGTCAAGGCTTGCTGTTAGCTTTTACTTGAAGGATGATTTGCATCTTGATCCTGCAGAAGTATGTTTCTTTATTTTTTTTACTGACTTTCAAGCTGTTTTTATTGATAATTTAGCACTTGCTTTAAGTTAAACTAGGCTTTATTTTATTTAAATGGAAAACAAAATGCGTGATTTTATTTTGTTCATTTTAATCAAGTATGATTTTGTTTTCGTTCGGTTTACATTTGCTTTATCAGAATTATTAAAGATGTTTGCTTTATATAAGCTTTTAAGAAGTGTTTTGCACATTAAGTTCTCTGGAACACGCAACCTCCAGTAGTCTGCTCAGTGCTCTGCATACCATTTGAGCTAATGCTCACTTGGTTGCTTGCTAAAACTTGTTAAGTAAAAGCAAACGGTAGAGTGCAAAATCAGAATTAATTAAAAATGAACAGATAGAAAAATATGCAACATTAATTCTGAGATAATTGTTTTATAAAGTAAATTCATACATTTTGTTTCCCAAAAGAATTGCATTTGTAATTTTAATTTATTAGATTTTAGTTATGAAACAAAAATGTTGAGGATTCTAGCATTGGACTCTTTGGCCCTAATACCATGTTAAAGAGTAAGCTTCATTTGATAAGTTAGAGCAGCTTAAGAATAGCATTTTAATGAGTTTTCATTGCATTAATTGCATATTTATCTTATTATCTTCTTAAAGTACTGACAGCTTATACTTGGTTGACTAGACAGCTTTGATATCTGGTTTTTCTGCATTACCTTGGCTTGTTAAGCCGCTTTATGGGTTTATTAGGTGCGACTCTGTTAACTACCTCTTTCTGTTTCTGGTAATCTATGACAATTTTGAAGAATTTATTTTGTTTCTGGATTTGCTTTGAGCAACACCATGTTTTCTCAGTGATTCAATCCCACTATTTGGTTATCGAAGAAGGTCATACTTGGTTCTATCAGGGCTTCTTGGTGCACTCTCATGGAGCTTGATGGCCACCTTTGTTGACAGCAAGTATGGTGCTGCATTTTGCATACTTCTTGGATCTCTTTCTGTTGCTTTCTCAGATGTTGTAAGTTTACTCTGCTTTGCAGAATATTTTAAGTTGTTCACTGAAGATGATTATTTCTATCAAGGGCGATATACGGGTTTATGATTTCTTATAGCAGCACTTTTCTTGTGATGCATATTTTCCCGCAACAATGCTTTTATGTGATCTAAGTTGGTTATTTTTTAAGTCAAGGCATTCTATACAGCCAACATATATAAGAGAAATATTGCATGATCCTCGGCTGATACCTCTAAATTAACCATGAATTGATGTCAAGCTAAGGTGTTCTTGAGAATAAAATAGTAAGTTGATCCATTTACAAGTCTCAAGGGGCTGAAAGCCTGAGACTTTCTCTGTACATGTTTTGCTCACATGTAAAGCATAAAAAATTCTTAAACTCCTGTAGAACACAGTTGTCAAACCAAGCAGAAGAAAATTTTAGCAGCATTTGAATTAGTTGTGAACTTTTTTGCTACAGTATGCCTTATTATAACAGGCACTATTTTCAGTGCGTTGTCTCTCTCTCTCTCTCTATATATATATATATATATATAAATTGAAAGCTCACACATGACCTCATGAGCATGTGCACATTTACACTATAACTCAAAAAGTATTTTTTATTGCTAGTCTTGTAATTTCTTTCTTCAAGTGTTATCCTATTCATATTCTAGTCATGTTTCTGAAATGATGTTAGAAACTAATGCATGGTGTAGGTTGTAGATTCCATGGTTGTGGAGAGGGCTCGTGGGGAGTCACAAAGCATGTCAGGATCTCTTCAATCTCTATGCTGGGGATCTTCAGCTTTTGGTGGAATTGTGAGCTCCTATTCTAGTGGCTCTCTGGTGGATACTTATGGTGTAAGGTAGTTAAGGTGATTTGTATATTGATATGATTTGCAAGGACAAAAGGCAAATCTGGCTAATCATTTTTACCAATTTAATGTCTCAGGTTTGTTTTTGGTGTCACTGCATTGCTACCGCTGATGACATCTGCTGTTGCTGTTCTTGTGAAAGAACAGCGTGTGACTGGCCCAGCAAGGGTGCAGAATGTTCTTTTGGCCAATCCTAGCTTTCTTGAAAGCTCAAGAGAGAGTATTATTCTGTTGTGGAATGCTGTCAGACAGCCCAATGTATTTTTTCCCACAGTGTTTATTTTCGTGTGGCAGGCAACACCAGTGTCAGACTCTGCCATGTTTTACTTCACGTAAGTTCTGCTACTTTGTTTAAATTTCTTTTTGATCGCTTGATTTTTCTATTAGTTACTCGTATCTGCAACAAAGGTTATTTTCATTGCAGCACAAATAAATTGGGTTTCACCCCAGAATTTTTAGGACGTGTCAAGCTTGTTACTTCAGTTGCATCTTTGGTTGGAGTTGGACTGTATAATGGATTTTTAAAAAATGTTTCACTGCGAAAGATATTTGTTACCACAACAATTTTTGGTACAGTTCTTGGAATGACTCAGGTTTGTGTTGTGATTTACTTTTGCTTAAAGTTATTTAGGTTCATTTGCATATTGTGCTTATATTCATTTCCTATATAATTTTGTCTTTGCTTAGGTCTTTCTTGTCACTGGATTGAACCGGCAATTTGGAATAAGTGATGAGTGGTTTGCAATTGGGGATTCTTTGATTCTAACTGTACTTGGTCAGGTAATTTAAGTTTACTTCTTCTACTTATTTGCTTTAATATGTTATAGGAACAATTGATATCTGCTTATGGCAACCGTTGTCTGTATTTGGACAGGCAGAAGTGCCGAGAATACTAGATGAAATAGTAGGGCTTTTTTGAGTTACTACCTGGTAGAAGGTTCCTTTTAAGGTTTCACCCTTTATATAAAATTGATGATATATAAAAGAAAAGGAATTTCATTAGGTACGCTACAATAATTTAAGGTCTTTCGTTTGCAATTTTCGAGTGGCCCTTTTCAATCAGTCCTACTCTAGGCTTGTAATGTCTGCCATACTAAGATAGTTATGATATCATGGCCTCGACTGTTCAACTATTTCTATTTATTTCATTTCAAGTCCGCTGCTGATTTTGTCTACATCTCATGACGATGCAGGCTTCTCTCATGCCGGTTCTTGTACTCGCAGCAAAACTATGTCCAGAAGGAATGGAAGCAACACTGTTTGCAACTCTGATGTCCATATCAAATGGAGGCAGTGTGGTCGGCGGTCTAATAGGTGCTGGTCTGACCCAGGTATTCGGTGTAACGAAGGATAACTTTGATAATTTAGCCACCTTGATAATACTTTGCAATCTCAGCTCATTGTTGCCTTTGCCGCTACTCGGCCTCCTTCCAGGTGATGATTCTGACACTGTTTCTAAGGAGAATGTAGATATTGAGATGAAATGTAATTGAATTTAAGTTTTGTGATGTTACTATGTAACCCAAAGAATTTAAGGACGTTAATATTATTTTGGCATGTAACCAAAGAATTTAACCTAAGTTTAAGATTTTTTTAAAAAATAGATTCATTTTGATCATTAATCAAGTTTAAAAAAAATTATGATAATTCGGTTCTAGTTATTGGACAATACAACATAGTTTTTTATAATTCAAATATGTATAAGTTATTCAAAAATTCAAATATTAAACATAAATAAAAAGTACGTCATATAAATAAAAAACTCTAGCAACATAAAATTTAAAGCATCTTAAAAATTAGAAGTACAAATATATTTTAATTCAATTAATTGAATTATTCAACTGATTTAATCGATAATTAAAATATATAAAAATATCTTTTTGGTTCCAGATCAAAATAAGTTCAGTTATTGAATTAATTCAATTCAATCAAAGTGTGGTTGAGATAAGTGTGAGACAAAGTATTGTTCCGAGGCATGGTTGACATGGGTATGGGACAGATAAGAGTATTATTCATTCCTGTTTTCAATTTTTAAAATGTCCTCATCCTCGTCTCTGTCTATCCTCTTTACAAAAATTTTTGCCCATCCCTGGTATCACGGGGATTTAACGAGAATGAAAAATCATTGTAATCTTTTGTTATCCCCCTCCCCCCCCCCCCCCCCCCCCTCTTTTTTTTTCTTCTAAAGTAAGAATAAATAGCAAAAAATTCAATAATTGTTAAAATAAGAAAAAACTTACAAATAATACGTATTTAAAACAGATACAATACACACATTAAAACAAGCTTAAATAACAATTTAAAACAAAAACTTGCAAATAGTTTTAAGACCGTAATAATTCTTTTTATTAAATATATGAAAAATATAGAAATAGAGTACGGATTAGGGCAGGTGCTATGCTACTCGCCCTTGTTCTTGTATTTGACGAGTATTTCAAAATCACATTCATATTTATCTTTATATTTATTTTCAAAATTTAATATTTATACATGTTCTAATTCAAATAAAAAATTAAAATTTTTATTGAATTTGAAATGAAATTGACATCTCTAATTATGCATGCTCCTACTTATGTCTCATGTCGGAATTGTGCTAAAGCTGAAAATTTGTGTATTCATATCATATTTATTTCATATCAAATATTTTAAATCACAAAATTTATACCTATGCTCTAAATATGAAATATATTTTTAAATTTTATCAAATTCAGATATAAATTTTTTGACTTCGGTAAAATTATAAACCACGTCCGTTTTGTGTGGCATGTTGATTTGTAATAATCTCCGTCACGTGTAGTGATAACATACTTATGTATGGCATGAATTTCATGTACAATTAAGGGTAGCAATGGAACGAGTTGGGATTAGTTTTTACTCATCTTGAATTTAATCTGATTTTATTCTCATAATATTTGAATTAGATTTGATTTGATTTTTTTAAAATTATTTTGTATTCAAATCTAATTTGATTTGATATTATATAAAATCGTATCCGACTTGATCTGATCAAAAATTAATAAAATATTAATTTTTAAATATAAATATAATTTAAATAAATAAAATATATATAAATATAAAATTAAATAAATAATTAAAAATAATTTTTTATAAATATATATCAAGTCGAATCGAAACGAATTTATCTAAAATCTGATCTCAAAAATTTTTTATTATTATTCGATCTAATCCAATTTAAAATTAAATTATAAACAATTAATCTTAAATAGTCTAATCCAGTTAGAACCTACTAAGTACGAATAAATTTGTCATCCCTTAATTAAAGTTGATGAGCTTATCATGGAGCATGAATTTTGCTTTTTAAGTATGACTCACCCATCATGGATAAAAGCGTAGCCAGGTGAACTTGAATGAGTCAATTTCCCAAAAATATTATCTTTATATATAAAGAAGCAGTAATATTTTTTTGTAATTTTATTTAGTTGATTCCATTAAAAAAAAAAAAAACTTTAAAAACTTAAAGAGAAGGGTCAAAAGTGCAAAATTTTATCTATTTAAAAAAAAATAGAAAATCTTAAAAATTTTAATATTTGTAGTAGTATGACTATGACCATACTTAATAAGAATATTTGATTAAAAAGTGATATGTAACTTACATTCAAATATAATTGTTCCCTATCATTTTGACATATATCTAACAATATAAAATTTTAATTTTTATTATTATAATTTAATTTTGTTCATTCAAAAAATTAGTATTTATTATTGTAACAAAATAGAAGAAAAGTAATTAATAAACAATTCCAAAATAACTCCGTACAAATCAAAGATGATTATATCATATGAGATAATATTTCATTACAGTTTGTTTAATCAAAATAACAACTTAATATTATATAAAATTTTTGAATTTAAAATAAAAATTTCTTTAATAACATAGTAAACAAAAACATCATGTTTATATAATTGGAGTTGTTTTATATATATATATATATATATATATTTATGATCCTATTAAAAAATTTTTTTACTTTGTCACTAGAGATGTTCATAAGTCAGGTCGGGTCGAATTTGAGTTAGACTCATATTTGATATTAATAATTTATATATTTACTTAAGCTCGGCTCAAAATTTTAAATCTAAAAATTCTTTCAATCCCAATCCAAATTAAAAAATTAAATTTCAAATCTACCAATTAAACTTAATTTATATAATAAAAAATTAAAAAAAGTGTGATTAAATTAAGTTTAATATAATTATATTAATTCATATATATATTAAAAATTAAAATTAATCCAAATTAAAAAAATAAATTTCAAATACACCCATTAAACTTAATTTATATAATAAAAAATTTTAAAAAAGATATTAAGTTAAGTTTAATGTAATTATATTAATTCACACATATATATAAAATTTAAAATTTTAAAAAAATATATATAAATTAAAAATAAAAATTATATAAAAATAAAATTTAAGTTCAATAAAAATTATATATAATTTTTATTTTTAATTTTTATAAATATGTGAATTAATTTATATATAATTCTCTTTCATTTCTTATATTTCATATTTGCTTCACATAATTTGAGTTTGAAACTTTACAAATTAAAAGTCTCACATTTGTAATTTTTTTATATTTCTTTTTGATATTTCTTTGATATTTCGTGTCAAACTCATTTGTATCCGTACTTTTTACATGATCGCTAACAAAGATAGGATCTTTGGAGTTGAAAAAGTTGACGTAAAAAGCCTAGATATGCAGCAAGAAATGAACTGAGTTGGGCTTGGTCTTTTTAAGAAAGAATCATATTAATTAATATATTTATAATTTATATAATATTAAAAATTTTTAAAATTTAAGCATAAAATTGATTATTTTATTATAATTTAAAGATTATTTATGACATTAGTTTTTATTAAAATTAAAATTTAATATTTTATTAATAAATTATATAAATTTTTATCATAATAAAAAATATTATTTTATTAAAACACAATTACCAATAAGATAATGAATTATTATAGTCTTCAAAATCAATCTATCATGATCTTATTAGTTCAGCAAAAAAGGATTATCATATGTATGAAACTTAGATTTTGTGTGTGAAACTGAAATCCAAGGCTTAAGTCTCATTTCCGGACTTGCGAGTTTTCAGTTGTTTTTACATCAAGAAATAAGATGAAGTTGGTATGGGAATAGGCAGATTAGATTCTTCGTTCTTCAATAATTGAAAATAAATAAATAAATAAGGGATTTTACATTCTTCATGCAGTAGAGAGAATGTAGTCACCTCAGTTTATTCAGATCATTTTAAGTTTGTTTGAATTTTATATTTGATTTAATCATTTTAATTTGGATCGGATCAAACATTTTAATTAAATTAATCTCATTCATATTTATTCGATTTTTATGTTCGATTTGAGTTTATTTGAACACTTTAATTAGATTTATTTAATTGAATTTGTTTGGATTTCATTTTGAATTATTTGATTTTGGATTATTTTACTTGAACGTCCAATAAAAGCCCAAAGTTCAATTGTGAGCCGAAATCTTATTTTAAGGCCAAATTTCATTTTATTGATTTAATTACAAAATTTCCAAAAAAAAACTTACAAAAAAACAAAAAAAGGAAAAAGAAATCTCAGTTGCCAACGGCTTCCCCACTTTTCCCTTCCTCAATTCACTTGCCCATTTCTAGCTCTACATTTTTTACCTCTTCTTTTACCTTACCGTCCCCTAACATGGATTAATGAAACTAAAACTCATAGCTCAAATTGCATCAAGCACATCATCCAAAATGCAGCAGCTTGCTACTACGGTTTTACTGAACATTAAATTCCTATGCCTTATCTGAATGTTGATTCTTGAAAAACCTAGAGAATGGGAAGATTGGGGAGAAAAGGAAAGAATTTTTTTTTTTTTTACAAAAAAAGAGGTAATAAGGACTAATAATTTTCTCACTCTCATTCGGTAACCAGGGATTTTCCCACGATTCCCCATCATCAACCACCTACATTACCACTAGAGCAATAAGCCAGAACCTTGTTGATCATCCTTATTGCAATTGCCGAGACCCTCTGGTAACATTGTCATTTCCAAACACCCATTCACAACTCAATCCCACTCCACAGTTGAGATCACTTTCACCCCACATCCACCAAAAACATCAAACACAGACCCCTTGAACCAAACTCAACGTCCACAATCCTCGACATTCCCCATCAAACCACTCATTTGCTTATGGCTCACCACCATTGTAACCACCAACTGATTTCCAAAATAACTATGCCAACACCCATTTGACCGAAACAACCCCCATTAACTCTCTTGCCACTACCAAAAACCCATTCAATCGAACACCAACCACCAACAAAATCCACTCAAAACCCACTGTCAAGCAACCAAAAAAAATCGATCCTACTTACATACTGAACCCAACACCCAAACCCAAGATTTGTCAAACCCAAACAAAAAAAAAATCACATCCTTTCGGAGGGAAAAAGTAGCACTAAAAGTAAAAGGAAGCCGACAACAAATTTTTTCTGCAAAAGCCAAAACTAGTTTTTTCAGTTCTAGGGTTCCAACGAGATTTAAGGCTTAAGATTTGGAGGAAAAGAAAACAGCCATGCCAAGGGAAGAGACATAATGAAAGCCTAGGCCATTTTGATGGTGGAGTACAGTGAAAACAGGGTGTTTAAGTCGTGACTTTTGGCTTGATTCAACAAAATCTACAAGCCTTTAGAACAATCTAATCTGATAGAGTGAAAGAGAAGGTCAAAAGGAATTTGGCCTAATTTACTCACGACTTGCTCTGGACTAGACTTATCAATCCAAACCTAGCTTTGGCCCGCTCCAAGTTTGGCTTAAATAATTTTAGGCTTCCCTCTTCTTATGGTCAAACCTAATCGCTTAGTAACTTTTTATTTTTGTTTGCTTGTTTATTTTCCTCATAATTGCATGCACATTAAACGGTGAAAATAAAAAAAAGAAAATATAGTACCAAAATTCAAACATTTGGATAATCTGAAAAGTTGTAAATTTATTTATTATTTATTATTATTGATATCATAACGTATAAATTCGTAGACTTATAGTTAGACATAAACTTTAGGAGTCATTACCAATATTTTTTGTTGAGGTGCGATTAGTCACTTAATATAATCTATCCTATTTTAAAAAAAGTCTTAAGATTGACTCAGGTATCTTTAAATGGTAGATTTTAGTTTTTGAAATCTTATTTAGATTTGAGTGTACAGTTATGCATAAGAAATGTCATAGCACCCTCACAACGCCCATCTAAAAGATGGTATCAGTGTGATTTCAAGTTATCCAAGCTTAAAATATATTTAAAATTTATCAAATAATTTAATATTAAAAATTTTCCTTAAGTTACTCCAATATGTTAGTAATAATTTAAAAATATTTTCTTACCTCAAGAGTATTCAAAGAGACTATTTGTCACATTTTGAAGAGACTCCATCACAGATTCATTTAATTTTGCTTTTAGAAATAAATATCTATAAACCAAGTTTATAGTCAGAAATATCTTCCAATCTGTTGGTAAGACTTTTTGTTAAAAATTATCTTTCAATATGTTGGTAGGATTTTGAAAACATTTTTTAAGAAAATTTACTAGGTCCTCCAATAGTTTAGTAAGACTTAATTTAATATTTAAATCATTCAATAATTTGGTAGGACTAAAAAAATTTTAAACCTTTTTTTTTAATTTGAAAGAAAATAAAATCAATTAAAATAAACAAAAATTATCATACAAATAATATAATATAACATAAACTATCATGCAATAATATGAATTATATTCAATTAAATAATTATGCAATCACACAAACAAATATGCAAATAAATATATTAATCATATATCAATCATGCAAATAAATATATATTAATAATTATGTAATTAAATTGATGCAAAAATAAATACCATGTAAAAACTAAATAAACATCACGCAAATAATAAATAACCTTTCAATTTTTTTTTCATTCTTAAATAATTCAATCACACAATAAATAAAAAAAGGAAAAAATAAATTAGAAAATTTAAAAATAAAATAAAAACCAAAAACTAAAATAGAAAGAAAATAAAAATAAAATCTTGCGATCGGGTCAGGTTTTGGAGCCAAGTTATGCGTAAATCTCCATGGGTTCACATGGGTTAGCTCATCCTTTCTAAAATGATGCCATTTAGTGATAGGTATATAATGGTCAAAATTTTTCTTTGGTTCAAAATCCTTCTGATTACTCTTTCTCTAGATTTTTTTTTTGTTTCCTCTTTTTAAACATTCAACATTCAATTCCTAGAAATTCGAACAAATACCCAAATTTCGACGTTGAAACTTCAAATGGTAGTCAGAATCTTCAAATCATCCCATAAATTTGGATGGACCCAAAAAATGGCTGCCTCCAAAACCCTTCAGTCGCCATACACTCCACCGAATATTCATAACTCGTCGGAATCTTCATACTCAACCCAAAAATTCAAACATTCAAACTAAAACCAAGAAATTCCTAAAAATTTCCAAAAAAAAAAAATCCAAACCTAAATAAATCAAAGCAAACCCAAATTCCAAAAGATTAGGATCAACCCAAAGATCAAAACCCAGTTTCAAAAAATCAAATTAACAAACCAATAACCCAAAGATTAAGGTTTTAAATAGCTTCTAATAACATCAAGAATTTAAACCAATCCCAAAACCAAAGATTTGAAACTTCCCATGATAAATAAAAAAAAAAAAAAACTAAAAGCAGACCTAGAAATCAAAACTACTGAATCCTAGAACTAACAACTTTAGAAAACTTATCACTATTGGAATTTTCTTTTCCCCTTTTGTGTGTGATTTGTTTTCGGTTTTATATATCAAAACCTCTTTAATTTTGGAAAATTTCCATATATTCTAGGATTTGATTTGATTTTAATTTTCGGTGACTTTCCAATTTCATGAAGATTAAGAAAATTTTCAAGATTATTCAAAATCGAATCAATTTCAATTCACGTCTGTCCTTTTTTTTTTTTTTTTTTTTGGACTTTTGACTTTTTTTTAAAACTTTCTAAAACAACTAAAATTAAACTAAACAATTAAATCAAATTAAAATTAAAAATTTTCCTATTGGGCCTGAAGATTCCCAATCAAGCCCAATTCACGGTTGAAGCCCAATTTCGATTTTGAAAAAATTTTCGGACAAAATGGAGTGTCTATAGCTGGCCCACTGTGTGTATTTCTATGAAATAAGAATTACGCAAAGACATAGATAATCATTGTGTCCAATCTTGAATTAATAAAAAAGAATCCTCTAAAAATAGGCAAGCGACTTTCAAAAAAAGAAAATTTCAAATAACTCCTCTAAATAAAGGCTCAACAATTTTAAATTAAGAAATGGGCTCCTCTATACAAAGGCTAAACAACTTTAAAAACTTTAATTAGGAAATGTCAAAAGACATCCATTTTGCTTGGGTCCAGAAAAATTTTAGCTTGAAATCCAATGATTTAAAATTTGAAAATTCAAGGATCCACAAACTGTAAAGATTCACAAGGTTCCATAACAAAAATTAAAAATTTCTAATATTTCAAGATTTATAAAAATTCGTAATGATTTTAAAATTCACCAAAAGTCAAGATTCACAAAGGTTTGCAAGAATTTCAAGTTTCGTAAAGATTCCAAAAGTTTGTAAATGATTCAAGATTCTCAAAGGTTCTAGATTCACAAAGATTCTAAGTTTCGTAAAGGTTCTAGATTCATAAAAGTTTTAGAATCACAACATTTTTTTAGATTTTAAAAGGTTTCATATTGGCAAAGGTTCCAAGTTTCACAAAACTTCAGATTCGCAAGAACTTCAGGTTTGCAAGAGTTTTAGGTTCTTAAGAATTTCAGGCTCACATGAACTTTAAGTTCATAAGAATTTAAGGTTCATAAGAACTTCACATTTGTAAGAATTTAAGGTTTGCAAGAATTTTAATTTCGCAAGAATTTCAATTTCGCAAAAAAGGAAGATTCATAAAATTTTTTAAACTTGCAAGAATTTTTATCATTATAAAGATTCGCAAACTGTAATTTACATACAAGATTCAAATATTCCTATTCAAAATATTTTTTTAGTGATTCACATCCAAAATTTAAAGCTTTATATTTGAAAAAATTCAGGGATTCACATAAAAGATTTCAAGGTTCACAGCCAAAATTCAAATATTTTTATTCAAAACATTTTAGGGTATCATATACAAAAGTGAAAATTTTCATTCTAAAAAATTAAGGACTCGCATCTAAAATTTTAAAAATTCACATTTGAAAAATTTTAGAGATTCATATCCAAAATTTTAAAAGTTCACATTTAAAAACTTTTAAAGGTTCACATGCAAAATTTTAAAAATTCACATCCAAAGTTTCAAAGGTCCTTTTTCAAAAACTTTATATTTTCACATCCAAAATTTTAAAGATTTTCATTCAAAAAGCTCTTTTAAAAAAATGCTCTGTAACTTTAAAATTTTGAAAAGTTTTTCTTGTAAAAAAAAATCTCATCATGAAAGATCTTCTTCATTCAAGGAATCAAAAGTTAAACATTTTCTCCAATTAAAGTCAAATTTTGTATGCAATAAATGTCAATGCAAATTTCATTTACATGTTACAAATGTAATAATCTAGATTTTCACTAAATGAAGCAAATACAAATGTCCAACAAATGCATGCCTCAACCATGATGCAAATGTAATTATCAAAGATGTAAACACAATATATGTAGTGCAGATGTCACTAAATCAATGCCGTGAAATTTTAATTATAGTAACAAGGTTCTCAAGACTCCATCATCTCATATATTCCTTTTCAGCTTCTCAACATTAATGATCTCAAAACAAATTCAATCATTCAATGCAAGTTATTTTTCTCATCTAGTCACAACTCATAGGTCATGTTGACCGGTCTATCATTGTATTCATTCTTGCTTCACCTTATTTGCCATTTTCAAATCATCTTCTTAAGCTTCTATCACTTTATCATCTTGGATTTCTTTCAAAAGAATGGAAAAAACTTTTACGACATTATCATTCATTTATTTATCATTATTTCAATTTGTGACAAACATGATACATTTCCTCAATTCATTCAAGTGATATACACTTGGTAAAAATAAGAAAAATGGGTGTTTATTATAAAAAAGAAGTATGATTAAGAATTACTCAAAGATAAATGAAAGCAAAATGTTGTGACTATTTAAATAGGATATCAAAATCCAAAATAATGATTGTTTAGACAATTTTAAACTCTAACTCAAAATTCTTTCGAAAAAACACATTACATTGATATTCTTGATCTTTTGAACCAATCCCTATCCAAATTCTTGGAATTCTCAAATAAAGTTATTTTCTCAAATCTTTAGTTTATTACTTAAACTACCTTTTCGGGTTTTCAGTTCAAGTTTTCCTTTTTTCATTTTTAATTTTTTGCATATCTTTTCCCATCTTTTTTTCTTATTTCTCTTTCTCCTTCGATCCATCAGTGATACTTTGATAAAAATTCTAAACAATCCAATAACAAATCTACATTAATTCAATTCATGATTCTCCAATTCAAGTATTCACATTTAGTCAAAATGGACGTTTAAAGGACGTAATGTAAGCTAAGGTGAAGGGTTATGAAAGAAATAGATAAAACAGGCCCAAATTGTATTTGAAAGGTAATTAAATCAAAGATCATTTCTTTCTATGTAAGGCATCCTGACATTTTGCCCCCATCAATTTTTTTTTTTTTGTTTTACTTTTCATCATTTTTAAAGAAAATTTTAGTACAAAAAAGTTTTGCCCCTAAAATCACTAAGGATTTTTTGTAAACAAGCTTCTCAAACTTAACCTTCAGTATGAGGGTGATCTTTGGTTAAGATTCTTTAAAAAAAATTTTAAAATGCTCAAAGAAAGTAGCAAAGGATAATTTTACTCTTTTTGTGAAGGGTAAAAGAAAGATTATCATTTCTTATATCAAATATGAATACTCTCAATAAAGAACATTTATTGATCAAGAGCAAACTTGTAAATGAACCATTACAAAGATTATATACTACACCACTTTCCTCTTTCAATAAGCAAAATTATTTGCTGGAACAATCTCAAGTTATCAATCATACTAATATGAATAATGCTTTCAAAATCGAATTTTGAATTATTATCATGACTGTCTAAACATTCATTATTTAGAATTTGGGAATGAAAATGTGAAAAGGTAAAAGCATATGATAATAATTCACATAAAAGAGTAAATGTCTTAAAAATGCATCATATCTACCTTTTTTAATAAAATTATGAAAAATAAAATGAAATCTTAATACATATAATTCCAAAGAAATCCTAAATGACAAGCAGTTTCAATCAACCTTTTTAAATCTTTCCCAAAATTATGCCCTTAGGTGACAGGCAAAAGGTTTTTGTGGACATTCAGCTTTCCTGATTCATTGAAGCTCACTGAGCCTACTCAAATCAAATTTTGCATTTTATGCTTGAAAATAGGACAAGTTTCTATAGAGTAACCTATATTCTTATTATGATAATCACATATGGCATTAACATTATACCATTTGGAATAGGTGGCTTTAATGATTCCAAAAGAACTGAAGATACTAAGTCATTTTTAACCAATTCTAGGAATATCTTAATATAGGTTATAGAGATAGGATCAATGTGAGCTCTCTCTTGGTTGCCTCTAAATCTTTCCAAACCATTCACTTGACTGATAGGCTTTAAAACTGGTGTAATGATAGGATTATGCTCATATGTAGATGCTTGAAAGGTTAGTTGATAAAGGTTTAGGTAGATATTATTCATGGTTGGGTAATGAGGTTGGTAAGGGATTTGTGCAATATTATTAACTACTGAGTAGTAAGCAAGATTAACATATGGTGGATATGGAGTATAACTTCTAAATTCCTGATCTTTAAAACTCACCACGTGGGCTTCAACTTTTTTTCTTAAGCATCCCACTTTTTTTATCATTGTTGACCTCTTTTTTCCTCAAGCTTACCATTCATGATGATGTTTTCAATAATTTCTCCTAAGTTCACCATATCAGCAAAGTTATTTGATGTGTTCCATATCATCTTCTCATAGTAGGGTACCTTCAAGATGCTTACGAACAAGACAGTTGTTTCTTTCTTAGTTAAAGGAAGTTAAACTTGAGCAGCCATATCTCTCTATCATTGGGCATATTCTTTGAAGAACTCAGTTGCTTTCTTCTCCATGCTTTGTAAAGAAAAACGATTAAGGGCCAAGTCAATGATGTGATAGTATTGATTAATAAATACCCAAACAAGCTCATTCCAAAAAAGGATACAGGTTTGATCTAACTGAATAAACCACTTTGTAGTTGAACTAGTAAGGTTGTCTTGAAACACATGCATCAATAGTTTTTCATCATTGGTATAAGCAGTCATTTTTCGATAGTACATGATGACATAAGTTATCGGACACTTAGTACAATTATACTTCTCAAACTTTGAAATTTTAAACTTCGGAAAAATCATAACATCTCGGACCAAACAAAGGCCAATAACATCTATGGAGCAAAAAAATCTATCATTTCAACAACTCACAACCGCTCCTCGAGCATGTTCATCTTGTAATTAGCTTTTAAATATTTCAAAGCCTTAAACATTTTTAATTTCTCTTTTGGGACATCCAAATTAGGAACTTTGATTAGTTCAATTACCTTTTTAGCAAGGCCAAGGTTGTTGTAGTTTTAGACATTTCCTTTGCTGGGTGTAAGTGGCATTTTTTAGTAAGTATAGCCTGTAAAAAATGCAAATTGTTGTGATGGAAAGCTTAAAGTGGATTGGGTCTAATATAGGCCATAACCCAAAGGATATAGAAGATCGGCAAAGTCATGTAAAACATTTTCTCCTACTATCTTTCTTTTATTCAACTTGTCCAATGACTCAAAGATTTTATTTAGCTCTAACTTAATCTCCTCTTGGGCCTTTTCTAATTCTCAACACGGTTTGCATTATCTTATTTCATTTTTCTAGCTTGGGCCCAGGTGTAATACTAGTGTTAAGTTATCATTGAATCTTGATTTCTCATAATTACGGTGAAAATTTAAAATGATATTTATGGAACCATTAGATTATACATGAGAATGAATGCAAAAAATACATGAATGCAATAAGGAGGATTTAATGATGTGAATGCATGCATATACAATAAAAGAAAAAAGGGTTAGTACAAATGATATATACAAAGAATAATATAAAAAAATCAACATAAAAGGATAATATATACAAAATATATATATAAATTTACAAGCAAAATAAATGTCCCATTATATGTCCTATTTAGGATTTTCTAACACAGGGAAAGGTATGGCTTTAACCTAGGTTCAGACTCTTAGGGTTTATTTACATGTTAGGTTCAAATGTTTGACAATCTAATGGTTCTCAAATTATTCCTTACATCATTGCTATTATAGACTAGTAAGGCACCCCAATCCTCACCCATTATAGGTTACAACGGGAAATGGTTCAATTTGAATAAGAGATTTTTACTAGCCCATACAAAGACATAAAATCTCATGAAGGCGTAGGTATTTTACTCTCTCATAAGGCATAAAACTTGGGTGTAAAGCTTGCGTTATACACGTGTAAATGAATGACAAGCATATAAAATGAATAAATAAATAAAACAAATAAAATACAAACAAGAAAGAAAAAATCTTAAATTTATTAGGTTAGACTTGGATAACGAGAAATCATTTATTGGCCTGACTCTTGATCTCTCCAGTAGAGTCATCAAACTATCATAACGTATAGATTCGTGAACCTACTACTAGATATAAACTTTAAGAGGTGAGATTGGTTACCTGACAGAATCTGTCACATTTAAAAAGGAGTCCTAAGATTGACTTAGGTATGCTTAAATAGTAGATTCTAATTTTTGAAACTAGATTTAGATTTAAAGTATGATTACGCGTGAAAAAGGTTATAGCACACTCACAACGCCCATCCAAAAGATGATACAAATTTGATTTCAAGTTATCTAAGCCTTAAAACATATTTAAAATTTACCAAATCATTTAATATTGAAAATTTTTCTTAAATTACTCCAATATATTGGTAATAATTTAAGAATATTTTCTCATCTTAGGAGTATTCAGGGAGACTATTTGTCACACTTTGAAGAGGTTCCGTTATCGAATTCATTTAATTTTGCTTCCAAAAATAAATATCTATAAACATAATTTTTAGTCAAAATATTCTCCAATCTATTAATAAGACTTTCTATTGAACATAAATACCTATAAACCAAGTTTATAGTCATAATATCCTTTAATCTATTGATAAGATTTTTTATTGAAAATTATCCTCCAATATGGTGGTAGGATTTTGAAAATATTTTTTAAGAAAATTCATTAACCCTTTCAATAGTTTAGTGAGACTTAATTCAATATTTAAATCCTCCAACAGTTTGGTAGAATTGGAAATTTATTTTTTAAACCTTTTTTTTAATTTGAAAGAAAAGAAAATCAATTAAAATAAACAAAAATTATCATGCAAATAATATAATATAACATAAACTATCATACAATAATATTAATTATCATGCAATTAAATAATTATGCAATCACACAAATAAATATATTAATCATATACCAATATTTATTTTAATCATATACCAATCATGCAAATAAATATATATTAATAATTATGTAATTAAATTCATGAAAAAATAAATAACATGTAAAAACTAAATAAACATAATGCAAATAATAAATAACCTTTCCAGATTTTTTTTCATTCTTAAACAATTCAATCACATAATAAATAAAATAAAATTAAATTAAAAAAATTAGAAAATTAAATAAAACAAAAACCTAAAATAGAAAGAAAAATTAAAATAAAACCTTGTGATCGGGTCGGGTTTTAGAACCTAGTTATGCTTGGATTTCCATGGGTTCACGCGAGTCAGCCCATCCTCTCCAAAATGATGCTGTTTAGTGATAGGTATATAATGGTCAAAATTTTTATTTAGATCAGAATCCTTCTAATCATTCTCTCTCTAGATTTTTTTCTCTGTTTCTTCTCTTTAAACATTCAATAGAACATTCAAATTCCTAGAAATTCAGCCAAGCACTCAAATTTCACCATTGAAACTTCAAATGATAGTAGGAATCTTCAAACCTTCCCAAACATTTTGATGAACCAAGAAAATGGCCACCACCAAAACCTTCTGGCCACCGTACACTCCACCAGATAATTCAAAACTCATTGGAATCTTCATACCCAACCTAGAAATTCAAACATTCAAACTAAACCCAAAAATCCCTGAAAATTTTTCTAAAAAAAAAAAAAATCTAAACCTAGATAAATCCCAACAAACCCAAATTCCAAAATACTAGAATCAACCTAAAGATCGAAACCTAGTTTTAAAAAATCAAATTAGCATACCAATAACTTAAGGTTTTAAATAGCTTCCAATAATATCAAGAATTTGAACTAATCTTAAAACCAAAGGTTTGAAACATCCCATGATGAAATTAAAAAAAAAAAAAACTAAAAGTAGACCTAGAAATCAAAACTATTGAATCTCAAAAACTAACGAATCCAAAAAACTTATCACTATTGGAATTTTCTTCCCCTCTTTTGTGCATGATTTGTTTTCGGCTTTATAGAGATCAAAACCTTTTTAATTTTAAAAAAATTTCACATAATTTGGGATTTGATTTGATTTGATTTTAATTTCTAGTGACTTTCCAATTTCATGAAGATAAAGAAAATTTTCAAGATTATTTAGAATCAAATCAAGTTCAATTCACATTATTTCCTTTGTTTTTGGACTTTTGACTTTGTTTTTACTTTCTATTTCAAGTAAAATTAAACCAAACAATTAAATCAAATTAAAATTATTTTTTTTTCTATTAGGCTTGAAGCTTTTCAATTGGCCTAATTTATGGTTGAAGCCCATTTTCAATTTCGAAAAAATTTTTAGACAAAATAAAGTGTCTACAGTTTGTATCATGAAAAAATCCTTTCATCGTCTGCATTCATAAAAATAAAAAATGAACAATTTTTGATGATGAGATTTTAGAGAAATCTGATTAGTAATTCTCAAGAAATTCCTTGGTGAGAAAATTTTACTAAAATACTACAAAAGTATCCGAGTATTTGGAATAATTTTGAATATATAAAAATATATATTATGCTACCAAAGTTTACCATTACTTTATTAAAAAATATAGAAATTAATTTCTATAAAAGATAAAATAAAATAAATGTTGATTCAAATATGAAAATTTTCGAAGATGAGATTCTAAAAAGTTGTAATAGTGATTCTTTAAAAATCTCTAGGTGAGATAAATTTTTTTTTTTAAAATGCTGCTAAAGTATTAGGACATTTAGAATAATTTTCAATAAAGATTTTCATTTACTTTTTATTTAATAATAGAATAATAAATGAATTTTTATAAAAAAAAACTAATATAGCATTATTTGAATTAAATTATGGATATCATATTTTATTATATGCATTATAAATATTGATTTTGAAGATAAATATGAATTGCCGAGGATGTAATTCTTGAGAAGTTTGAATAGTGATTTTTAAAAAATCTATATAAATGAATTTTTTTTAATATTACCAAAGTATTGTAATATTTTTTAGAATTCTTTAATGTAAGGTTCTTATTTATTTTCAAGCAAAAGATTTTTTAAAAAAATGATTTTTGTTGCAATAAGGAAAAATTACGAAAATTATTTTTAGATATCAAAGTTAAGACCTTTTTGTCAAAATTAAAAGATAACATATGATTAATTAGTGCCATTTTAAAAATGAGCGTTGTGGAGGTGCTAATCTTTCCCCATGTGTAACCATACCTTTGAACCTGACTTTAATTTTCGTAGACCAAAAATTATTTTTTTAATAGATTTTAATTAATTTTAAATTTTATTAAAAAGATAAACTTTTTAGTTGGCCAATTACATTTAAAAAAATATTGGTGGCAACTTCCTCTATTTTGAAATTTTTAAAATTTTCATTTGACAGTCCATAAAACTGTTACAACAGACAACATCCCATATAGTTGGTTTTCTTCTAAGATTGGAAGAGAGTTTGAAATTGAAATTGAAATAGTTGTTGGTAAAAAATGATTGAAGTTGATTTAGGCTCATTAGAAAGTCATTAGATCTTATCTTAACATTATTTCTCTTCTTCTTTTTTTATGCAAATCACATTGTTCAGGTGTTTGGAAGTTTGGTAATTAGGGATGTAAATGATATACAAGTGTTCGTAAGTTACTCAAGTTTTATTTGGATAAAATTTGAATTCGACTTAATCACTGCCGAGACGAGCTTGAACAACTTGACTTGTCAAATAAATTGAATTCAAACATCTAATGCCTAGCTTAAACAACTTAATCTAATCAAGTTTTTATATTTTAATAAATATTTTTATTATTTCAATTAAAATTTATTATTTTACCCTTATATATCAATTTGAGCTTAAATTCAAACACAAATAATCCAGTTTGAAGTCGAATATAGAAATCAAGGTTATTTTTATTTGATAAACAAGCCTAATAGAGCAAGTTTGAGTAACTCGATTTTTATCTTAAATCGAGCTTAAATTTGAAAATTAAAACTCGATTGAGGTTAAACTGGACCTGAATTTTGAATATCAAATTAGTCGAGTTCGAATTTCTTATTATATTGACTTGACTTGAATTAATTACTCTTCTATTAGTAATCCTAAATCCTAAAGATGAAAGTTTTCCATTCTCATTGCAAATTCTATTCCTATTTTGCCCATGATTTTTTTTTTTTGGGTCTTTAAAGTTGTAATGGTTTTCATGCCATTTAACTTTTATTTTTTATTTTTTTCTTGATTTTTTTTGAAAATTTTAAGATAATTTTATTAATTTAATATAAATAAAATTTATTATTATATAATAAATAAATAATATGCATCAATATTTTGATTGAATTAAAATTTTAAGATTTTAAATATTATAAATAATAGTAAAAAATAATTTACCAATACACTTCTAAAATAAAAGTCTTTAACGATTATTTTTTATTCTTATCTCACCATCAACAATATTTTATTATCCAAACATATATTTCATTATTGATTTTAATCTCATAACTATAGTAATTAATCTCACAATTACAATAACTAATTTCACTACTTACCACTATTTTTAATTTATTCAAAATTAATATCATCACTCATGCAAATGAACCCTTAATAACAAAAATTCAAAATAACTAAATAGATATAATATTGGAACAAAACAAATACCCCACTTTATAAGATACAACAAAAGCAACAGCTTCATAACCAATAATGATCACAATATCATAACAAAATTACAAAATTGTGGTTTGTAGGTCTAAATTTATAGTACATTTGTTTCTTTTCAAAGGCCAAGAGAATGCATCTAACCATGTGAAAGGCATTATATATATAAACAACAAGGTCCAAAAATTATTGTAATTTTTATATTTTTAGATTAAAATTATTAAATTTAAAAATATTATTTTGATTCAAATAAGTCTTGAATTTAATTTTGATTTAAAGGTTTAAAAGATATGTAGGAATTATAATAATATAAGTGGATCTCTAATTATATTTTATGAAAAAAAATCTCCTATTATGTAAAGAAGGATCAACTTTAAACCTGCTTATGGGCCGGACAACTCATTTGAAATTTTGAAAGGTTTGGACATGAATATTAAGCCCATTAAATGGGTTTGAATAAATAAATGATACCTAATCAAAAAAATAAAGTTGGGCTTAGGCTTCACCATTTAAGGCCCAAGCCTGACTTGATTCGGCCTAAAAATTAAAAAATATTTTTTATCATAATAGGAGAAAATTCATTTGCTTTATTTTTTTTTATAATGGATAAGGTCTATTTGTTTTATTACTTATAATATGATAAAAACTCTTTTTTTTTTCTTTATACAAAACAATAACCTAATTTTAAATTGCATTCAACAAAATTAAATTGGACTAAAACTCAAATGACCCATAAATTCAATCAAAATTAAGTAAATTAGTTAAATTAATAATTTACAAAAAAATAAAAAATTTTCAATTTTAAATATCAATGTTTTAGGTGGGTTTGGATTTTATTATTATATGTAAGAACGAATTTAAATAAAAAATGAGGCCCAAAAAATTAGGTCGGACCGAGTTGGGCTTACTTAAAATACTAAAATATCATGCCAGGCTCGGCCTGAACCCAACCTGGCCCGATGTATGAGCATGTTTAATCAACTTGTAGTGTAAAACTTTTTTAGTCTTATATTTTTTAATTATTGATTTTAATAGATTCAAAAAAATGATATTAAACTATTTTTTCATATTTTTATTTTTCTTATCCTTTAAATTTATTAAAATGTAAAATTTAAAAAAATTTACACTACATGAATCTCTCCTAAATATATATATATATATATATTTAAAAACTCAACCTCACACTAAAGTATTAATAAAAAACCCCACATGAGAATTATTGATCTTTTCTACGAGCTAATGGATTAAAGCTAAAACTTAGGTAGTAAGGTAGGAAATAAAGATGTAGAACAAGGCTTAAACGTAATATTTTGAAAAACGAGATATAGCCCTAATAACTAAACTTCATCATAAGAAATAGAACAAAATGCCATTGGTCTATAAAGATTCACCCTACAATGATTAAAATCGGTGCATTTTTGTTTTTTTTACTTTTGAAAACATTTTAGGATTTACATTTAGTACAATATTGGATTGATATGGAACAAGTTTTCAATGAGTATAGATAGTTGTAAGAGTATCTCCAAAGGGTGAATGCCATGCCTGGTTCATTGACAACCTTTTTCTATATTTCAACCAAAGCTTTATCTTTTCTTGTTTATACATGGTTTTGCCAAGATATTACTCAAGGGCAACGGTTGGTTACCCTCAAAAGATATCAATTGAAACGGCATTGTGGCCATTGGCATTGCTAGACATCTACAAGTCAAATAGTCACATGTTGAGGGTGCTTGATAGTGACCAAACTTAATGTAGCCAATGCCAAGTTATGGCTTTGAGGGGTGTGCTTCAGCATGAGCAACCCCACTTGCTTGGGGACCTGTAAATAATATAAAGCAAACTCTCCTTTCTTGATAGCCAATGCCTAGAAAAATATGGGGTCCCAATCTCATCTTAAGAAAATTGGTCCAGGGATAGCCAGTTTGCCTAATTATGTCACTTTGTGTCTTTTTTATATTATTTTGATGTCATCGTTAAATATATCAAATCTAAAATTTAGAAATACACTCCAATTAAAATAATCTTATATGATGAACCATTTTCACTCTTGCATAAATTAATGAATTTGATAATTTTTATATTTATATTAAACATATATAAAATATAAAATTATTATATTATAATTTATATCGATAAATCATATATATACATAGTTACCAGATAATATTTATTGACATGAACGTTTATGTGGATAGCTTTTTTTTATATTAAGATAATTCTTAAAACTTTTCATTATGATGACACATAATATATTTATTAATTTTAAATTATTTATAAAAAATATATTTTAAAAATTATTAAATTATCTTAAATTTTAAAATTTAGTCAAAAACCAATTTAAATTCTAATGAAATTTTTTTCTCTTGTACATCATCTCATCTTATTTTAAAATAAATTTTAAAATAATTTATCTTTTTTAACTTATTTGCACTTAACAGGATTATTTAAATTTATCAAAACTTTTTAAAATATTATTTAATATCTTTAATATTTTTTATAAATAATCCTTACATTATCTCCAACTTTTAAATATATTAGTTATAGATAAAGATAGTTTTAATAAACAATCTACTAGCTTTAAAACATAGATTTAGATATATATGAATTAAAATAAATTTTAAATTTAAATCAATATTTGTCATAGACTTTTAATAGTAATATTTTAAGAAAATGTGAAAAAAATATATATATAAATACTAAAACAACTTCAAGAAAGCCCTCATTTATAAATAGTTGATGATTATAACCTTCAATGACATTCTTCTTTATCAATAGCTGACAAAAATTAACATTATATAAAAAAAAGCATAAAGTGACATTTGATTTTATTGTCATGTTTGATATTATCTTATAATCATTCGTGACGTTAATTGTGTCACCAATATTGTGATGATTTACCTTTTGTCTCTAATATATAAGATTTTATCATTTAGTTGGTGATGATTTTAGCCTTAATGACGTTTTTGTTTATACATAGCTAACGAAAACTAATGTCACAAAAATTAATGCATAAGGTGACATTTGATTTTATTATCATAGTAGACATTATCTTACAATCATTGGTGACAACAATTTGTTACTAATACGACAACGATTTACCTTTCGTCACTAATATATCAATTTTCTCATTGATTTGTGACAAATATAACCTTCGATGACTTTTTTTTCATAAATAGCTAACGAAAACTAACGTCATAAAAAATTCATAAAAAAAAACATAGGGTGATGTTTTATTTTATTGTCATTGTAGATTCACAATATGTGACGATATTTTACTATCGTCATATTAGACCTTTAGCAATGGTGCAAATGTGACAAACGTCATGACGTTTAATTTTTTGTTATGGAATATATAGGGTGACGAAAAACAAATATTTAGTGATATTATTCTATGCACCACTAATGATCAAATTTGTTGTAGTGTGAGCTAAACGTATTTTCTCTACTGTTAATTTAATCTATCTTTTTATTAGTTTATTCTTGCTATAGGAACTAACATGCTTTTTTAATGATAGGTACTATTTTACAAGTCATTCTATTCACTCCATTAGGTAAGATTTTTTTTTTCAAATCAGCTGTAACATTTCTTTTTTCTATTTCTTAATTCATAATAAATTTAATTATAACTCACTTAAGCTAATATCTTTTTTATTATGATTTTAAAAAAATAAAAAATAAACTCAATAAATTTGTTTCATTTATTTATGTAGATGAGATCACGGTGCATAAATAAATAACAATAAGAAAAAAATTTGTGTTAGATAACTTTTAAACTCTAATAAGCCATATTGTTCACTTTGATGGAGTTTCTCGAGTGTAGAGTTATTAAGTAATTATCTGATTAGATATTTCTCTTTTGAGAATAAAAGTATAAAATACCAAAATTTAAATATTATTATTTGATTAGATATTATCTATAGATAAAATTATTATTTAAATATATTTATGGATTAAAGTTTATCAAAATTTAAATAAAAAATCAATTTAAATAGAAGATAATTAAATAGATAACATTATTATTTAAATATATTTATGAATTAAATAAAATTATATAGCTTAATTCTTTACCGGTTTTCCATTCAACTTATTTTTCAAACAATATTCCATCTTCTCACAAAGTTTAGCATTACTCTTTTATTGCTCTTCCATTTAAGATGGATGTATTTTTCTTTTCTATTTAGTTTAAGTAAGCTCTCTTAGTTTAATTTTAACCTTTTTTTTTTCATATATTACAATATACAAAAATACATATATTCTTTATATTTTTACCAATGTCGTCTACAGACCTTTTATTCTTTCATGGATTCTTCACTCAATCAAGTAATATATTTTATCTTTTAACTAATTATTTATTTAATATTCCCTATTTGTATAAAATAAAAATGATTATTTCTCTTAAATAAATAAAACTTATCTTAAAATTACATAAATCTTTTGGTGTATAAAAATGATAAAAAAAGCTGAAAATGATGTAAATTGAATAAAATTCATTTGAAGTGGTAAAATTTTTAGTTTCTATTTTAATATTTTGTTGGTATACTTAATAATATTATTTACAATATCTTTTGGATGTTTTTTCTTTCTCTAATATTATTTATCGTATATTTTAAAGTTTGTTATTTTTTAATTAAAATTTTTATTTTTATTATGATTTGATATTTTAATTATATTATTTATATTTTACATATATTTTGAACAGGTAAATAATCCAAAAATATTAATTTATATTTTTATTTAAATTTAAATAAAATAAAAATAATTCATGCATTGCATTAGTAATAATCTAGTTAAATGTAAAATATCTTTTTTAAGTTTTTATTAAATTCATACACAATTTTTTAAAATTTTAAATTATATTATTTTAATAATATTTTATATTATTTTCATTCTTATTACATATCGTGAAATAAATTTACCAACTCTAAAAATTAAAAATAAACTCCAACAAAAATAATCTGGTCATTTTCAGTGTCTAATTTTGAGTTGAAAGTATAATTAAACTGACAAATTAGTTTCAGCCACATGTCGGAATTCGATAAGCCTCTTGCCAAATTAAGTTAGCATGATCAGAAACTACAGTTTAGGTGAAAGTAACCTCAAACCAACCACAAAAATTATACATGTAAATCCTTTAAAAATTGATAGTGGTTTTTTTTTTTTGTTGACAATATAATAATTAATAGTGTCCCTCAAAATGATGCCAAGCTCATGTTAAGAAGGAGAAAAAAATGGATAATCAAAGATGGAAAATAGGAAATGTTTCTCATAAAGGTCATCAAACACCACAATTAAGCAGTTTGAAAGCTATTAAAAATTCCTAATTTATACTATTATCGTTCTTGCATATATTTTTCAACATTTTACACATTTTTTTATAACATCAATTGTTTATATAAATTAATATTTAAAAAATAGTAAATTGTTTGTTCGAGAACTTGAAAAACTGGAGTAAGTTATGGAAGCTTTTTCCTACTCTACACTTTATACTTCCAACATAATTTTATACTTCTTGGACGAACAAAAACCATCAATCCCAAGGAAGAAAACAAGGCAAAAGGAAAAAAAAAAAAAAATAATGCCTATAGTCTATTTTATTATTATAAACATCTTATTTTATTCGTAAAACAAACCTTTGATCATTAATTGAGCTTGATTAAGAAGTTTTAAATAATTTTAATTTTAATTTGATTGATTGATTGATTTATTTTGGTTTAATTTTACTTGTTAAAAAAAAAGCTAAAAGGAAAAAAAAAAAAAGGAAAACATCAGAAAATTAAAAAAAAAAAGAAAAGGTAAAACGTGTTTGAAATTTGGGTCAAATCTGAAAACTAAATCATGACATATTATTGGGTTTTATGATTAAATGATTTTTGAAATCCTAAGCTTTAAAGAAAATGGAAAGTCAGAAGAAAATCAAATAAGATTAATTAAATAAAATCACAGAACTGATTTATTTTTTTAAATTAAAAGGGGATTGAATCCCTATAAAAGGCACACACAGAAATTAGATAAGGAGGAAAGGTAGGCAATCAATATAAGATTTTAAAAGTTTTCCAAGTTCTTGGAAGTTTTGTTTGGGGGGGGGGGGGAGAGAGCTTTTTAGGTTTAATTTTTTAGCTCTAAGAATTTCTTTATTTTGATTTCTGAGTTTAAATTCTGAAGTTCTGGTCTCAGGAAATAGTTCTTGTTTCTAAAAGTTTGATTGTGGATTACGATTTGATTTTTTGGTTTTTCTAGATTTGATTGAATTTTTTGGTTGTCGACCAACAAAGGTTAGCGATGGCATGTGGTGGCAGCACAACAGAGTTTAACTGGGATATGAAAAAATTAGATTCTTTTCTTGATGTTTATTGTTTTCTAGAGAGAAGAGAGATGAATCAAAGGCTACAAAGAGAAAGAACCAAAGCTTTAATGAGAAAATTGAAAAATCTTCACCTTTTATATTCCACTAAAATGATGTCATTTTGAAAACCCCGTAATCTAAATGGGACCTGACAACCCGCATGAAGATCTATGCTCTTAGCTCGACTTGATCATATGTTTTTCTTTTTTATTTTGTTTTTTAATTTTGATTTTATTATTTTGATTTTTTTCTTTTTTTATTCTCTTAGTTTTCATATTTAATTTTTGCATGATATGATTGTATATTTATTTGGATGACAATATTTAGTTACCTTATTATTAATATATTTATTTGTGTGATTATGTTTGATTGCATGATTATATTTCATTTTATTTGTGATATTTATTTTTGCATGATTATTAATTAATTGCATGATATATTATATTATTACATGATTATTATTACATAAAATATTATATTATTATTACATGATATATTGTTTTATTATAGTATGGTATATTTTGCTTAATGATTTTTGTTTATTTTAATTATTTGTTTCTTTCAAATTTAAAAAAGAGTTTTCAAAACAAAAATCAATTAGTTTTTATCCTACCAAATTATTAGAAGATTTTAATCTTAAATTTTACTAAACTATAAAAAGATTTAATGAATCTTCTGAAATTAAATTTATAATGAAATCTCACCAAATTATTAAAATATTTACATTAAAGTAAATTTTACCAAATTATTAAAAAATTTTACTAATTACGTTCATGAATGATATAAATTAATGAACCCGATGATGTAACCTCTTCAGAGTTGGATATTAATTTCTATGAATACTCCTGAAATGAGAAAATTATCTTAAATTACTATAAAATTATTAGAGTAATTTTAAAATTAATTTTTAATAATTAAATTATTTTGTAAATTAAAAAAATATTCTAAGACTTGAATAACTTGAAATCAAATTGATATTGTCCTTTAGATGGATGTTATAAGGGTGTTATAATCTTCCTCATGTGTAACCGTACTATGAATCTAAAATCTGATTTTGTATACTAAAATCTATCTTTTAAAGATTTTTGAATCAAGTTTAAGATAGATTCGATTAGATGATCAATCATACTAAAATGAAAAATATTGATGACAACTCATAAAATTTATGTCTAGTGATATATCCACAAATCTATACGTTATGACAATCATTGCAATCAAATCTAATTATAAGAATAGCCTTACTACCAGCAGCACTTTGTTTTATCACTTTCCTGGAAGGAAAAAAAAAGGGATTAGAGGAAGAAAAAGGATATTGAAATTAAATCAGATAGAGTGTTGTGTACTGAAAGAAGATTGCACCCAAGATTATATCAATGAAGTCAAGGCCAAATTTGATGGAAAATGGCGATGTAGGTAATTCTCAGAAGCTGTTTGAGATGAAGTGAGTAGAAGCAAGAAGCAAGAAGCAATTTCGTGTTGAAGAAGCTGTTAGAGTTCACAAGTCATTTTGCGGCAAATTCAAATCCAATCCAGCCGTTCGAGTACACGTAATTCACCTCCTTATTCTAAGAAGCTCACAAGATCAGCTGGCACAAAACTGTACTAATTTTGGTCAAAACAGAGGATATATTATTTCAATGGAGGCTTCTTCCTGTTTTTGTTTTTGTTTTTGTTTTTTTTTTTTCTTTACCCCCACCTGATATAGTATGCATTTTTCCCATCTTTTTATTTTCCTATTTGAAGAGACAAAAATTTTTCAAAATTTCAATTTTAATTCAAACTTTTTTCTTATCTCCAAATACTAATGTTTCATAGCAAAACACAGTTTTAATATCTCTTTTCCCAATTTTCAAAACCCAAAGGCTATGAGGTATTCCATTTTCCTGTATTTTTTTACCCAACCATGGTCAGCATGAAATTATTCTAAACTTGCTACTGTTTTTCCCATGACAAGTCTGTTTTTGATGTTCTTCCAATGAGTTGAATATTGAAAGGTTGAATTAAAAAGGAGTGGAATGGAATGGTTTTTACCCTTTTAGGTTTGCAGTTTTCCTTAAAAGGTCAAATGACTCTGAACTGATGAGGGAAATGAGAGCAGAGATATTGGCTTTTCTTTCCTATGCTGATAAATTATTGGCTAAAGAACAAGGAGTTTGCAATGAAGAGTATAGTTACTAGTTCTTGATCTGGAAGAGATTTTCCCAAACTGGCTCGGTTGATTCTCAAAGAGAAAGAAAATCAGTGACAAATCTAAACATTTCCATATTATAATATAGCCATAAAGGTCAACTTTCCCCACATTAGTACGGATTAAACCAATATTAGTAATATAAAATATGAGACAATGATAAAATTATAAAAATAATTATAAAAATAATATGATTTATAATTTTAAAAAATTATATATAAATTTAATAAAATAAAAAATATATATTTTATGTTTATATGAGTACAAATATATGAATTATTAATATTTTATATGATATGAATATACGAATTATTATGTCTAATTATAACGTTTATATTTAGGAGTGATCTTGTGTGTTCATTAATCAAGGATGCGAAGAATTTTCGGCCCTCCTTGATCAACCCTGCATGGCTACAAGTATAAAGCACACCTACAAATGTAACTCCATTGGGCTCGATATAAGCCTCTTTCATTTTATGAAAGAAGCTTAGATTATTATTGGCATCCCCGTGTGTCGCAAATGAATTGATCATATTGGTCATTTTCTCAAAAATCCCTCCTGCTCTATCCAGACTCCCACATTTTGCAGACATATCAATGAGAGCATTCTTGATAGGCAAAGCTCTTCCAAAACCATTCTTCTCAGCATAAACATGTATCCATTTGGCTTTATCTCGTAAACCAAGATTCGCAAAAGCAGAAATAACACTCAGCATTGTCACCTGATCAGGTCTTATTCCTAGATCTTTCAGTTCATTAAACAATGTAAGAGCTTCTTGAGGTTGTTGGTCACTCTCAGCATAACCGGATATCATTGCTCTCCATGATTCCAAGTCCTTCCATACCATTTGGTCAAAAATCAATCTACCATCCTCAACTCGATCTCCGTGTCTTAAATATATACCCATAAATCATGGCTGTTGAAGCAACCAAGTTCTTTGGTGTCATCTGATCAAACAATTGCTGTGCAACATCCACGCGACCACAACTTGCATACATCCTAAAATGAGCATTGACCACAAGATCTTTTTGAATAATGTATTTGCTTTCCCATAATCCAGATTACCAGCACATTCACAAGCAAAAAGAATACTGGAAAGAATAAACTTATCCGCCTCAATGTTGTCCCTCTTCATCTCTTCAGAAAGCTCCACTGCATCATAAATAATATTCACTCTGACAGCAGCTGTTGGCAACTAAATTCATTAAACAAACCGACACTGGTTTCATCACAAAATATATATATCTATTGTTTTGCTATTACAATTTTTTTTTACTTTCTAATAAGTCGCAGAGCAGAACAAAAACAAATACTAATAGAAAATAAGATATCATGTTGTATTCAATTAAAATTAGATAAACAGAAAATTATATCATGTCGTATTTAAATCAAAGGGAACTTCAAAAATAGCCAAAAACAGTGATGAGTGAGAGGCATACATAGGGATGGCATTAGGTCGGGTTCGGGGTAGGTTTTGCTCGCCCCGAACCCGACCCGACATTATTTAAATCGTATCCGATCTGATCTGACCCGAAATTAATAAAATATTATTTTTTAAATATAAATATTTAAAAATATCATTATATAAATATAATTAATTAATTAATTAAAAAATAATTTTTTAATAATGTCGGGTTGGGTAGGGTCGGGTTTTAGGCATACCCGAACCCGATCCGACCCCGATTGTTACTTAATTTTTCCCGATCCGACCTCGACCCGAAACTCGAAATTCAAAAAAAAAAACCCGAACCTATAGGGTCGGGTCGGGCCGAAACCCGTCAGGGACGGGCTTGATTGCCGTCCCTAGGCATACATGGATTCTTAGACTGAACCCATCAACAACACTGGGCCATGGCCCAAGAACAGGCACGAGTTTCTCATCAGTGAACCATTGTCCCATGCATGAATTCACTCTAAATTCATATACTTTGGATTATGGAGATTACATAGCTCTGTGGATTGACTGACAGATGACCATGTTCTTGAATTTAATTAGATGGAACTCATTTACAGGCCATTTTACTGCCTCAGAAAGGTAGGCATTCAACAAATTATGGCTTCACTTTAGATGAAAATCATGATTTGGGAATGTTAGGTGTAAATGTCATGATTTTGTCACTAGTTTAATGTATGTTCTTCCTTCTCAACTAAACTTTGGCTTGCTCTCTAAAGCCAGTTAAAGTTTTAAAAACAACTTGTAAAATCATGTGATCAATCTCTTAATTACATCGTTAACTTGAGAACATGAAATCTTTGTTTATTGTTTTTACCATCTTAAGCAATGTTTGTTTTAGCTTTAGGAGGCGTAAAAGTGACACATCATGGAGGGGGAAAAGTATGCAGCATGTCACGTTTGGGCTTTGGGACCTTACTGTATACACTTGATAGGAATGTAGACGAATCGAAAATTAATTAATTTTATCATATTTATAATTTATTTATTTAATTAATAAATATTAATATGTTATCCATCATTGTTTGATAAATTTAATAAACGAATATAAATAAATAAATATTGAACTTATTTATGATTTGTTCATCCAATATTTTATTATTTTATATTTTTTGTTATGTTTATTAATATATAAACGAATCGGATATAAATAAATTTTATTTTATTTATAATTTTTTATTTAATTAACAAATATTCGTATTCGTTTACGGTATTTAACAAAAAATTGAAGAGAAAGATAAAGCTTAACCAAACCAAAAATACGTAAAATAAAGGGTGAAAAAAAGTTTTCTGATTCACAATGGAACAACAGGTCATCCTTTCTAGGAAGGATCATGGCACCTTCATTCCTTGTTTTTACACGCAAAACTTTCTACAACATCTAAAAATTACATAATGTTCAATTCAATTTCCAATTCAAGAACATTATGTAACATTGAAAGATCTTGGTGAATGTTTATTCTTATTTTTAGTTGGATGCAATTTTTGTTAATTAAAAATTAAGAATAAATTATCAACAAAGTTGACTGAATAAATAATAAAAAAATATTTTGCTTATAAAATTTAATTTAATATTCGTTATCATTAGTTTATTTTAAGAGATAATCTATAAATTTAAAATATATTTTTTACGAAATTTACAACCTATTTTGACCTTAAAATGAAAAAAATCCAAAAATAATTTTTTGCTAAAAAAATGGGAACAAATTTTATATTAGTTTATATTGGAAAAAAAAAAAAGAATGATTTTCAACTAGTGACTGATTAACTCAAATGGGAAAAATATGGATAATATCAAGGATATTGCATTTTTATTAATTACAAGTCAAAACCCATTTTCTATCCAAGAAAATATGAAATCAATATTAAAATGGGTTTAGGAAAATAAATTAAGAATAATTGGGTCCTACTTTGAGAATTGGGTGGGATTATGGGGGTAGTATCCTTGACTATTATTCAACAGTCTGTGGATTAACAATTTGTTAATCATGGGCTTCAATTTTTTTTTTAAGACCAATTTATTTTAAGACTGAGTTATATAGAATCAGTGATGGATGCAGAATTGATATATGTTTTTAAAATTTAATCATTATCTGTTTTCCATTCTCATATGCAAGAAATAGCTTTATTTTACTGCTTAATCATTAATTAATTAAATTAAAGTGAAATAATTTGTAAACAATAATCGATAATAGTAGTGGTTATATCTTTTGAAAAAGAAAAAAAAAAAAAGAATGGTAGCCTTATAAGCCTTTAGTTTTCTGCACGCCCATTAATAAAAGGTAGAGTTTCAGACCCCTTCAAACAAAATTTCCCTAATCATAAAATCTAGTTGCCCTTTTCAACACTCAATCTCAAAGAATAAATTATTTTAATCATGCTTCACCCATTCTAGTTTTTCCGTAACCCTTTAGGGCTTCTTTATCAAATTCTTCCAAAAAACACCAAGCAACTAAAAGAATATTTGACACCTTTGCTTTCATGATTTCACCTTTTCCACTCCACAACTTGATCAAGATGTTTTGATTCCTATCGAAATTTATTCACTTTTCTTCACCAAAGCATCTTTCTTGTTACTACTAATCTTGTTCCAAGCAGTCTCCTTTCCTTCCACTCTTTCACAATTCACCTCCAAAGCATTAAATCTTTGTAACTGAAACCGAAAACCCAAATCCCAAATAACCTCAACAACGTCATGAGAATCCACCCATTACCCGGGAAAAGAAACATCACTATCCAATACGTGATGAACCCGAGAAGCGCAAGGTTCCAATCTCAGACCTTGTTAACTGGTGGGTCCCACAAGAAGCTCCGGAGGCTGCCTCACATCTTCAGCCGCGTCCTCGAACTGCCGTTCAGGTCGGATGCCGACGTGGCTGTGGAGGAGAGCCCCGACTGTTTCAAGTTCGTCGCCGAAACGGATGGGAGCATCGGCGACGTTGTAAGGGCTTATTCGGTGGAAATCCATCCTGGGGTTACTAAGATTGTGATAAGGTCGAACAGTTTGGTGGATTTTAGTTCGTTGGATGATTTGGAGCTTGACATGTGGCGGTTTAGGCTGCCAGAGACGACTCGGCCGGAGCTGGCGAGTGCGGTTTACGAGGACGGGGAGCTAATTGTGACGGTGCCGAAGGGAGGGGAATTGGAGAATTTGGAGGAAGAAGGTGGTGGTGGTGGTGGTGGTGAAGGGAATCGGGAGTTTAGAGGAGGAATGGAAAACGGTAATAATAATAACAGGCTTGTTCTTTTTCTGTAAAAAAAGATAGAATCTTTTGCTTTGTTTTTAATTGCATGTTATTTTCATTTTAGCTTTTGAAGCTCGTTGGTGGAGCTTAGCCTTTCTTTTTTTTTTTTCCTATGGTTACCTTTTGTTATTTCATCAAATCAAGTATTGTTCTTCTATTGCATGATGGGCATTATGATAGTTTTGGCTTGATATTGTTTTCTATGATTGATTTTGACGAGTTTTATTGTGGAATTTAGATGATTTCTTTGGCATGATCTTGATGAGTTTTATTGAAGGATTTAGAGGGGCTTATAACTTCGAGTATAATAGTTGTTTTTATGTGCATGTTTATGTCTATGAAGGCCGCTAATGGTGCATTTTTTTTTTTCTTGAGGCCTGAAAAGGTTTTGTATTTTTGTATGTTCATAGGAATTTACATGCCTGGCATAAGTTCTTGACTATGAGAAAAATGATCCTAAACATGGTTGTGGATTTTTTTTGTTCATATATTGTTTTCCATAGAAGTGAGAATCAATATAAAATGGTCTAAATATGTGCTTGAGTGAAGTTGGGTTCTTTTTATCGCTCATCCCATCATTAGGCAGATAGGAAGTGATGAAAAGGTCTTTCTTAGGTGCAGTAATAGAAATGGCATCCCCACTATCAGTGTTTTTATTCCGTTTCCTGTTTTCAGTGTATGCAATATATTGTTTTACTAAGAACTAATAATTTATTTTTAAAATAAAGATGAAAATTATTCACAAATTTACTGTCTTTTCATCTTCACATTTCTTGGTAACTAATCAAGAATCAAAATGTTACATGTTAGTTGACATTACAGGGTAGTGATCACCAAAATGATTACTTTCCAGTCTTGGTTCTAGAGATTCATGGTGCTTTATAAGTCTGCATTTTCTTGTGTGCATCCTTGGATGAAATTCAAACAGGAAATGGTAAAGCACAAGTATTTTTCTTGTGCTGATGTTAAGAATTGGTTCCCTTCTTACTTTGTGGTTAAGAATCTATGCTTTTTGGTTGACTTGGTCGGTTTAGGTAAGGCCACCAAATCTTGGACCTAAGGGTTTCATTTTTTGCCTTTTTATTTTAGTGACTTAATATGTCTTCTAGCATAACAAGCTCTTGCAAAGTAATGATAAACTACATTATCCACATTATCCTTTGAGGTCTTTAAGTAGTTTATTCTTATATTATTATGATGAATCTTTTTGTTTACATCTTTCTCTCTAAAAAAAAAAAAAAAAAGAAATTCCATCTCCTTTATTCCTGTTAGACCTGATGATTCATAATGTCAAATATCCTTCCTTATTGCTTTTTGGTTATCAATTCATTGGTCCAAAAAGCCAATTGGAAATCATTATCAACTTGTATGGAAGTTTTGTATGTCATACCTAGTTCATCTTGGTTCATACCAAAGATAGTGTTTAAGCTCAAATTTTCCTGCAGCGTTCCAAGTCTATGATTGTCACTGCTTGATGAGCCTGCATTCTCATCTTAATTTACTGAGATATATTCCATGAACTCTTCTTATTGTACATGCCATCATTCCCAAATTGACATAAACTTTGTATTCTTAGCCTCGCACGAAAGGTCGGTTTCCACCATTCAGACTATATTTTAGATGTGGCCATCCTAGCTCCAGGCAACCCCATCTTTTAGTGTTGGAAGCTGTAGGTACAAAGTTCAACTTCCACACCACAGGTCCCCAAGCCCTTGAGATGGGGTGGGGAGGGGCTGACAATGAAATTTGACCAGGGACCAGGTTGATCGTTTTGCTTACCTTTTAACTGCTTTTCCTAGAAATTGGACTTCCTTTTAGATGAAGTGGGGGGGATTTATTTGATATCATTTTTCTTGATAAGGATGCCTTTTGGGTTTCAATTGTGGTGTGACACGCTAAAGGTAGATTCCTTCACAAATATTTTGAGAATGTTGCGTCCCCTCACGATATACTTTAAGCATCATACTGGGCTCCCACCACTCTTTGCTGAATCGAGACATAAGAATGTCCCATGGCCGAGCCTCTGATGCTACCCCAAATTGCTGTAAATATTTTATATCAATAGGGTTAATGTCAAGAATGCTTTTTAAATTATAATGAAATGTTTAATTTAACATTTAAATTTTAAAATTTTTAACAAGGTACTATGTTATATATCTTTAATATGATTAGTTTTAAATAATGATACATGACGGATAAATAATTTTTAAAATTTCATATTAATTAACATATTTGTAATTTAATTATCATATTAAAAGTTTTTTAAATTTGGATACTAGACTGCACTTTTTATTATAATTTAAGGTTATTTGTAATATTAACCCATATCAAAATAATCTTGTCAAAGAAGTCATGGCTCCTATGTGAAAATTTTCAAGACAAGTTAACCTCTTAACTGGTTTGATCAAACACTAGATGTAGCATTCTTTTACTTCTTTGACAATGATTAAGAGCAGAAATTTTAAAAGATTTTTGGGTTTTGTTTAAACATGTTTATTTATGTAAAGTTTATCGAATCTTTAAGAAATTATCTTTTTATCTTTTTTTAATAAATTTAAATTCAAATAATAGAAAAAAGTTTTTTTCTTTTTTTTTTTTTGTCATGTGCATCAATTATCCAAAATTTAGGAAAGTATCAAACGCAAGCATAGATGAATGTTATAAAAGAAAATAAAATAAAAAACATAATATAGAAAAAGGAAAACAATCAAATTCTCTATAAACGACAATGCTGTGAGTGGCAAGCAGCGGGGCAAGATGGTTTCATATGGGAAAAATAAAAAAAGGGTAAGATTACTGCGTAATTAACGCCAAATCATGAAGGTGACGGTGTAATTTACTCTTGTTATACGGTTATATATGTTAATTTTTCTAAGTTATGTAGTCCTCAAATTTTGGATCGATCAGTTCAGTCTCTGTAATTTTTTTTTTTTTTGGCCAAGAGTCTTTGTAATTTAAAAAATAACTTGTTAATTTTTGTATTTTCAATGTTCCGTTATTATTTCCTTTAAAATCTCAGTTGAAAATACATGTGTGACACATGTTTTATCTCAATTGAAATTACGTATCTAACACATTAAAAAGAAAGAGTCATCTCACATGTACGAAACAAAATTTTTTTTTCTTTGTTATTTTTCTTCTACTTTCCCTTCATCTCCCTTCATTGGATTGGGACTTACTAGAATGATTGATTTAATTTTGATTAGAGTTGATAACGGATCAGATCGGATGAGTTTTTACTCACTCTGAATTCGATCCGATTTTCATAATAATAAAATTCGAATTCAATCTCACTCAAAATTAATAAAATATTATTTTTTAAAATATAAAATATTATTTTTTAAATATAAATATATAATTATATATAAATTAAAAATTAAAAAAATAATTAAAAATAATTTTTAATATAATATCGGATCGAATAAAATTTACTTAAAACCCGAACCTGACCCTAATTTTTTCTTAATAATACCCAATTTGAAACTTGATTTTCAAAAAAAAAAATTGACTTTATGAGATCGGATTAAATCGAAACCCTTCGAATTCGACTTGAGCTGTCAACCCTAATTCTGATCCTTGATTAAAGGAAAATATAAGAAGAGAAAAAAAGTAGATACAAATTAAAAATTTTAAAAAAAATTTAGATTTTTTTTTAGAGATAAAATTTAGACATGTATTATATTCAAAATATTATAACTTAAATTAAATAAAATTAAATTTATTATATTTTTAAATAATTCTTTTATTAGCTAAAAAAGAAATAATTTTTAAATTAAAAATTTTTCAGATAAATAAATAATGGTTCTTTTAGATTAAATAGAGAGGCATGGAGCGTAATTTACTCTTACAAACAGAATGCTGTGTTTATGTAACCATGCCCATAAGACTTGCCGGCTTATTCCAGGAAGGCAAATATTTAAACAAGCAACAAAGGAAATGTATACTTTCAATTTCTATTTCACATTAAACCTAGCCACGAGAAATAACAGAAAATCTCTGCACAAGACTGCCTTTTTCTTACTGAGAAAATTAAAATAATAAAAAAAAGAATTCCAGTGTCAAAAAACATTATATCCAATCACAAAGCCCTAATGGCACACAACATACTCCAACTCACATGATTTTTAGTAGTTTCTCTAACAGCAGTTCCACCAAATCTGGCTACGAATTCAAAACACAAAACCAGTGATTGGATAAACCAGAGTGGATGATCTAGAACCACAACTTCCTCTCTGCTAACAGTCGAGCTTCGTAACATATTTTCTCTATGCAATTTCATCAGTGATCAATGAAATATAGGACACTTAGGAAAAAACTGAGTAAACTGATAAAACCGACCACATAAGATCATAACTTGCCCTAGGGGCTGAGTTCAATTCCAATTTTTATAATGCACCATTCCTTCTTTAACAGCCTTCGCATGCCTTCTCTCAATCCCCTTGGAGAGAGGAACCGCAATTTTTGGGGTGCATGGTTTGACCTATTTTGCACTATGCAACTTCAGGGTCAAAGATGCAAGGTAATCCGTTCAAAGGACGATTTACAGTTCAAAGCAAAATTTGTTGTACAGTGGACAAATTAACCCATTGTTATGCAGAAACTTTAGTCCTCAATTTCCAAACCAAAGTGTTTCTTCAGTGTACCTTTAGGAGTCCTTCCAAATCCATTGGCCACTTCTTCCATTTCTTTGAGTTTCATGACTTCTTGTTTTATCTGATCCACTCTGTTCAAGATAGCATTCAGCAATGCATCTGCTTCAGTTCCCGATGCCCGACTTGACAGTTCAGATTTCTCCTTGTCCAGTTGCTCATAAAGATTGCGAAGATAATTCTTCTGAGCATCAAGCCTTTCTTCTGCAATTTTATATTCAGACTCCTGAGCCTTTCTCAGAGCCTGAAGAACCTGATCAATCTCATATTCAAGTTTTTGGTATTCACTCTGATAATCAGAAGATATTGATAGAACTGACACCAAACATGGTCCACTATCTAGAGAGTCCTGATGGTTTGATGGTTCGAGCTCTTCTATTCCATTATGGAGGACACCTGAGCATAAACCAAAATGGTGATTTTTTATCCAAGTTTTATGTAGATGCATGAACCAGCCATACCACAGAGAGAGAGAGAGAGAGAGAGAGAGAGAGAGAGGAAGTACGAAAAGGTAACAAGGAAATAATAGACACAGTGAAATGCATCACATGCAACATACAGCTCAGCATTCTTTCTAGACCCGGGGAAAAACTAAGAAATTTATTTCAAATTTTCGAGCTTAGATATTTTAAATTCTCAAACTTCAATAAATCTATCCATGCTTAAATTCTGGAATTCTCTCACCTGCCCAATATTACATTGTGTGTGCTTTGGCCACCCTCAAAAGACAAGTCACATGTCATTATATGTCCATACCATCTAAGGAAAGACTCACGGTGGTGATGAATATTATCAATAACCCAAAATGATGTGATTGAAGGCAATAAGTGGGGAAAATTTACCTACTGAAAGTTGAGTAAAAAGGGTTTAACAACAGAATTCATAGGTGTATTCCAGAAAACCCACTGTGTAAGTGATATGCATTAACACCTACTAGATTGAAAAGAAGATGAAATAACAAAACAAACTGCCCCATCTTAGAGAGAAAAATGAAGGAGGTTATTTCTTAAGCTCCTCAATTTCCAAATGTGCAGCAAATATTTTGATGCAAATTAATGCAATCAAATGTTTCATGTATTACTACCTAATGCAAAGTTGTGACTTTATTAATTTTCACATGCATGAGATTACAGTTAAATTACCTGCTGAAATAGCGGAATCAATTTCTTTCACTTTCCAGATATCTCCAAGAGAAGTCCCACATTTAAGCTGATGTAAATACCAAAAGCTCTTACTAGCGTTTTTATGAAAACCCCAAAAGTGCACAAAGAAAAATTTTTGCAAAAGCAAGAAATCTGTTAAGTCTTGTAGCTAGATTGCATTGGCTTTACCTTTGTGATAGCTGAATCAATATGGTTCAGTAAGACCCTTGCATTGGTCTTCTGTGAACCACGTAAAATACAGACACCAATGTTCAAAATCTTCTCAATGTCATCAGGAGAATCTATGGATTCACAGGTTTTTAAAAGCCTTGTCACATGTGGAACCAGACATGTCTTTGCATCACAACGTCGGCAATAATACTCAGCATCCAGCCCAATGCTACCTCCAACTGTCCCAGCCATGTAACAGCGAAGAGCACAGTTCAGATGAGCAACATGCCCACATACACAACCATCCACCATTGCTTCACATTTGATATAACTATAACCTCCATAATTCAAGTCAATAGTCTTGCTACACAGAATACAGCAGCAGTCATGGCAGAAGTGAGGTTCATCGCAGCAAAGATCACAAGGCAAGGGAACCAAAGAAGAGCTTTCTGATTCAGCAAATAAACTGTTGCACTTCTTATTTCCAGCCTTACAAGTCAAACCATCATACTGGGGTTCTGTAACTGAAAGGTCAGCTAACTCTTCAGAAGGGGCAACAAAGATCGCCCGTGCCACTGCATTACTCATTAACAACCAAAAGTTTGTTGGACAAGGAAAAGTAGTTCATGGTTAAACCTAGACATCTTGAATAAACTACCTTAAAACATTTAAGGAGATTCTATATATGCTGTCTCAGAAAGGGGACATCACAGTAAGGATTCAGTCTTCAATAATACAAAGGGACAAAACACTAAGAACATAAATTAAAAGAATAAGACCATTACCTATGAGATGCCGTGATAGACATTTATAAGAATCCACTTCCAAGTTCATGGAATAAAAAATAAGTCATATACAAAAGAATATCATTATTAACTCAATGATTGCGCTGAAAAATATGATTTGTCAAAAAAGCAGTTTGAGTCAGATATTAAGTGGTAAAGATGATCATGGCTGCACGAGTTATTTTATTATCTATGGCTATACTCTAAGATAAATATGACGCATCTAGAATGCAGGCAAGAAACTAACAGGTTTCTCAGTTTAAATATAACTTTCAAGAGCACATCAATTCTTTTGTTGGTCACATAGGATATTTTCTTCATTAATTAAAATTAAATTAAACTATACAAGCTGCATCCATACAATCAAACATTATTTCAAGAATGGCTTTTAATTCCAAAAAACAGTAGAACTAGAAGTCAATAGCTTTCTATTCATTTTTCTCATCTGCAAAAATTTTAACATATTAAACAATTAGAACGATGTTAAGTGTCTGAAAACCACAACCTGCTCAAAGATTTGGAAGATTTCATGATTAAGAATCTAAGAAAACCAAAAGGAAAGAAAATGAACAGAAAAAGCCTTTAATTGAAACCAGAAGGAAAACATTCCTAACAAAAGCCAGTGATCAGTTCTTCAATACTGCCAGTGCAAGCAATTGTTAATCTTGGCAACAAGTCAAACATATACTTCAACCAAAAGGATCAGCAAATCATCCATGTGGCCAAAAGATATTGGTCAATAGCATCTTGACACTCCAGTCTAATTTGATTTTAGAGAATCATATTATTGGGTGTAATTTATGTCAAACAGATAGAAACAGGATTCAATGAATATAGCACAGGACCATTTGTCAATGACTATGACTATGCCATTAAATAAAGCAGAAGTTAATGCAGCTAACCATAGAAATCAAAAGAACTCAAATGAGCACATGAAGACTGTAAAATTGAAGGAACAGAAAAACAAAGTTATTTGGAGCTGACCATTTGTCAACGAATGCTTTTTCGCAGGGATCTTCCAGATGAAGGAAGCAAAAAAGGCATTAATGTCTGCATCAGGGAATGCCATTTGGACATACCGCTCAACTGAAAGCTTGCTAGCAAGACCACGTTTCCTGCCTGAGTTCAGAAGATTGTGGAGGCGCTTTGGAGGATACAAGTACCTATCCAAGAAATGACCAGTGATGGCAACTCTTCTCCCCACCTTCCAAGTCCATACATCACCCTTCTTAGGCCAATCAACAGGAGCATATGGCAAGCCTACACCAGATGCGTCTGGCAAGACAGGCCTAAGACGAAGACCATTTTCTCTTTTCCTAGGCGTGGTTCCATTAGTCTCCTTAGTATTATCAAGCTCCATAAGATTCTAGTTTAGCTGACAAGTAGCCAATGGCCAGCACACTGCACTCAATGCAATTCAAAATTTCGTACATGTTTAGCAATTAACAGACTATAAAGCAATTTGGTCATGTTTGGTACACAAGATTATGATAAGATAGGATAAAATGATATTATGAATAGGATTAGATTAAATAATGTCATCCTATCTTATGTTTGATGTGTGTAAGGATTAAGATAAGATAATTTATTTATTGATCAAAATTATCCTTCCTTAAAGTTTACACAATTTAAATTATTGATGTAATTTTTAAGAGTATAATAAGACAAATAAGTTTAATCCCATGGATTAAAAATAATCCTTTCCACTTTGTAAGGATTAGATCATCCTATACCCACTTCAATTCGACACAAACCAAACATAATATAGAATGATTATCATATTATCCAATCTATCATCCTATGCACCAAATATGACCTTTAGTTATCACAATGCCAATTCCATCATTCATGATCCTACTCCTATGGCCTTAAATACAAGCAAAGATTTGCTTAGCTAAATTTACAGTATCCCGTTAGGACTCAAAGCTACAGCTTAATTTCATATTGACCAATTCATCGTTTCCAAATTCAGATCAATCACTCAAATCAATATATTAAAGATTCAAATTTCAGTACATTATAAAAAAAAAGATAAATAAATAAATGCAGGTTCTTTTAGCATAGAATAAAGAATTAAAGAATCTCTTCAAACAATCGAAATTACGCGAACGTTGTTCGGTGATTCAACATACGAATACTAAGTTAATTAATATTAATCTCAATCTTTCATCTTTTAACTAATTGATTCAAGCGAAAAAGCGAAAGAATCACCTCAGATTGTATTTTAAAATTTACACGAGAGCGACACGATCTCTGCACCTGCTAAAACAGTTTTTTTTTTTTTAAGAAATAAAATAATTTCAAGGATAAATATAACAAAATTTAAACAAAGAAAAAAAGAAATCAGCGGAGAGAGAGAAGACGAACTTTGGAGTTTGGATTAAACGGAAGGAAAAAATAAAAGAGAAGAAACGATTTTTTCGTTTTTACAGGTTGAAAAAAGAAAATGAAACCCTAATAAAACCCAAAAAAGGACTAATTAAGGAATCAAGGAGGGCGACCATGGAATCAACGGCAAATTAGTTTGCCGTAATAGGAAAATTCTTATACCTGAAGGTCGATTTTACCCTTATTGGAAAGAGTTTCTTACTAAAAATGCCATCTATGCGAGACAGGAATGTAAATGGACAGGAGTTGGAACGGGTAATTTTCCATTTTTATTTTGGGTTTTTATATTATATATCTATATTTATATGAAGATATTTTAAATTCATTCTGTGGGATAATTTAATTGATATGGATAATATTTATATTCGTAATTTTTTATTTTTATTTTGCACATTAAAATAACTTTTTATAAATATATATTTTTATATACAAATATATTAGTTTTAATAAATCTAAAATAAAATTTATATTATCAAATAAAAAGTTAATTTATTAAATATATATAATGTATGAATACGAGATAATATTATATTATTTATTTATATATTTATACTCAATAAAAAATTTAAAATTATATTTATTTTTGTCACAATCTCTAAAATTTAATACCTATTATTATTTTTATTTGAATAAAAAGTTAAATTTTTTGTCGGATTTGGATAAAACTAACATTTCTAACGTAAGTTCTTAGAATGCAAAGAAAAGTTAAAGATGTTATTTACTGTGATTGAACCACAATAATGCATCATAAAAAATTAATTTTTAAATATATATTTTTTAAAAATTTAAAATTAACTTTTGATTATATATTTATGTAATTTATTGATAGTATATAATATTTATATACTTACAATGCATCAGACATAAATTCATAAAATTTTATCACTTTGTAAGATTATTAAGATGCATTTCAATAATAAATAATTTTACATTTGAATTTAACAACCTAATTTTTGTGTTTGATTTATCAGTGAAATTTTTAATCATGTCTTTTATTAAATTAACTTTTTTAAAAAAAGTTAAATCTCCATTTAAGAATGATTTCATAATTTAATTAGATCACTTGTAACATATATAAAAATATTATATTTTTATTGGAACATATTTATTTTTTTCACAAGTCATTTGATTGAATAAAAAATTAATTAAATGTTCTTAATAAAAGAAAAACAAAAATAGTTAGATATAAATAAAAAATTAGTTAAATATATTTAATAAATTCAATTATCAAAATTATTAAAATAAAATTACTTCAAGTATTTGTCATCCAATTCAATTAAATAAATTCAAGTACCTTTTTTTTTTTATAGATTATGCAAGCCGACCAAGAAAATTTAAAGAAATAAAATATTTTATAATGTCAAAATTTTTAATTACAATGAAAGTTTATAATCTGAAATTTATGTAGTGAAATATTAAAAAATATAAATAACAAATGTAAAAATAATTTATTATATTAATTTTTACGGACGTCGATAAAGATCAAAATATTAATAATTTAAAAAACATTGGTGATCAAGAAACTTTTAAAGTTAGATTATCAAAATAAAAATGATAAAAAATTAAGTGATCCAAATTGTGATTCGGTTTTTTTTTTTTTTTTTTAATTTACAGTGCCACATAATTGTAATTTGTTAGATCACATGATAATATCACGTCTCACAAATAGCGTGACAATGCTACATCACCACATTACTAGTCTCTAACAACTAGATAAAAGAATCAAATTTATAAATATTAATGATCATATCATAATTAAATGATCAAACTAAAAAAAAATGCCTCAAGTTAGTGATAAAACATGTAACATAGCCTATTTCCTTTTAGTTTAGCAATTTAAATACAAACAGTCATTGAGTTACTGTTTTACAAAATGCTCCATTGATAGACCTTAAGTAGTCAAGGCTTGATAATTAAGAGTTTGAGATTGAGTTTCACACTGAATATTACAAGGGCAACCCAATTGCTGAAGCTATTAAAATGTCACAAAACGCAAAAAGAAATGCACAAGAGACTATCAGCCTCAGCTATGGTTACAGAAATTAAAGGCATAGTCCCATAACTTAGTGTTTTAATATTAGTACCATAGTAGAAAAACGGTTCCAGAAGATAATTATTTTAAAGGGAAAATCCTTTGAGAGGAGCAAATTTAGCAAGTATTTCAGCCTCACGCGTTGCTGCATTTTCCTTCTTTAGCTCCCATTCTGGCTTTCTGGCATTAGCAAGCTGAACATCATGTACAACTTTAGGAATGGAGTTGGCCACCAACTTTTGATTGTAAGTCAATTCATCCTTGTCTCTTTTCTTTTTATCTATGATTCTAGTAAGTTCAGCGCGGTGGGATTTAAGTTGCTCTATCTGATCGTCGATTTCTTGCAAAATCAATGTGTTGGAATCTACCTCTGACTGCAGATGCGTCACTTGTTCTTTTAACACGGTATACTCTTGCCTGAGTGAAGTAACCTCGGCCTTATTGACCTCAAGGGCCGTAAAGAACTTGTCTGCCTGCCCCATCACTTCCCTATTCTCTAGGAAAACCTCACAAAATGATGGAATCTCTTCAATCAACTTCAACTTCACAAGTTGTTCGGCATTAAGAGCAGGATCCTTACGGAGTTTAGATGCTAGACGTGTGAGTTCATCAAGGTCTTTGAAGCAAATCAAAGAAGGAAAATCCATATCAAGAAACGAAGATAGTTTCATTCGAGCTTCAGCCATTTCATCTTCTGCGGCAAAAAAGTTATGCATCGCTGGAAGGGAAAATGGTTCTTCCGAGAGAGGCTGAGCAAGAATGTCATCCAAAGAATTGAGGTAGTTATCAAATTCCTCTGCAACCATATCAAAAGTGAATGCAAGGAAGAAACAACACCATTTTCAATAGAAATGTTAAAATTGAGAATAGATACTTCATATTCTAACCTTTTGTGGTTTCATCATCTAAGAAAGAAATATCAAGAGTGCCATTTGTATCTTCAGTTTCAGGTGGGGCCGGGATGGAATCTTTAAGACGGTGCCGAGTTTGTCGTTTAGTTATGCCTGATCCATCAGTCATCTTCTGCTTCTTTCTACCCCTGCTGGAATGGGGAGTCTGGGGAGTCTGGGGAGTATTGGAAAGGGCAGTCCTCTTCCTCTGGCTGCTACGGGGAGTTTTTTTGTTGATTTCATTTTTAACATCCTCCTTTCCAATCTCTGGTGCTAGAGGGTGAGAGTTCGCATTCATCACATAAAAGAAAAGTATTGTAGTTAAGCAATAAAGAGAAAACAGACATGTTATAACTTAGAACTCTAGGGAAGATTGAAGACAAGAATGAAGAGCAATGGATTAATTTGGATAATTGCCATTTATCTCTAATGTCAAATAATGAAACATTTACCACATCTTTTTAAGGAATGTCTGCATGCCTGCATTAGATTATGTCACCTTTCCCCTCCCCACTTCAGTAGACTTGGTTCAACAAACCTATCCAACATTATGCAGAGGGAACAGCGGGGGATGTAGAGAAAGCAAGTGAGCAGAAGATCAGTCTATAGGGAGTATAGACTTACCTCCTCAGGCAAGGAAAGGATGGAAAGTTACTATTCCGAGCAGGCAAATATATTGATAGCCAGCAGTTAGCTAGACACCAATCTTAGAATTCAGGTAGGGCCTTTCAAAAGTGATTAAGGTGTTATGGCAGCCAATTGAAGAAGAATTGCTTGTGCAATAGTAAGTTCTTACTGATAATTATTATAACAAGTGGTGGTGCAATGAAACTTCCACTTAAAGTGCAGATAAAATCTTGATTTCATTTACATTTACTCTAATAAGTCACAAATGCTGGATGAAACAAAAAATAGTGATACCGACCATCATCATGCTACACCCTAAAATTATAACTGCCATATAATTTAAAAGTGCCTTCACTCAGAAGTGCTTTTAAGGAAAGCAATCAAGAGATCCCAATAGAAAACCTTAGTACCACCTTCTAATTACATTTACTTGCCACTAGTGTTGTTGGCTAGTCAAGCGCAAGCGTCCACAACCAAGTTATAAGCAGATGCAAAGTATGGGAAATAATCCCCCAGTTTGCGGTATAAACATCACAAATCTAAAGAAACTTAGGGTGTGTTTGATAAACCATTGAAAATTAAAATTTTCAATGAATTTGTTCAGTTTATCAAACAACACTTTATTGAAAAAGCTTTGAAACTCCAGGGAAATTTTCCAGAATTTTGATCAGAAAACTGAGACCAATACTAGCTTGTAAAAGGGTATCTAGACACACATGTAAAATGGATGTGTGCGTTTATCAATGTCTGTGTATCTTTCTCCAGACTGCCTTCCTATTTCCAGTAGTGGTGCTTTTATTCTTCCATTCCTCATGCATTTCAAACTTCTGAAGTTACTAACATGAAATGTAAAGATTTGACTCATTAGATACAATTCACCTGAACGAAACTTTAATTGGTTAATCCCATCTACCCGAGCTGCACTAACCAAATGAGACCACTCCAACTATAATTAGACACTAAAATCTTATATAAATCAAGATGCATTCAAACTTTCTCCACACGAAAATGTTAGATATTGAATTTCCTTGCAAGATGAAAAAGGGCAGCAAGAATGAGAGAACAAGATATGTTTTTCAGCCAACCTTTGGTAGGAGATTCCAAAATGCCAGGGATCTGCCAAATAAATGAGGCAAAGAACGCATTAATATCTGAATCTGGGAAATGTGATTGGAGAAAACGTTCAAGTGTTGGCTTGCTTGCAAACTGTTTTGGATTATTTCGCATTCGAATACTTTTTGGAACAGTGAGAAATCTATCCTTGTAGAAGCCAGAGCTGTTGACCCTCTTCCCCACTCTCCAGCTCCAATTATCACCAGGATTTGGCCAATCTATAGGAGCATAAGGCAATCCTTCCCCACTACTACCAGGAGGAACTGGTGCAGGGAAATTATTTTCCTCTTTAATTACTGGATGACAATCACTAGTTCCATTACGGATATCATTCCCAAAAAAATTTTCTTGTTGCTCAGATGGAATGGAAGCTGGTCCACCATAGTAACTGCATTTGGGATAAAATAACATCAAGCAAACATAACCACACACCATAAACTTACAAAGGTACATTTTCTAAATTACTTAAAAATTCATATGAATTCATTTGAACATATCTTGAAGCTGCTATGCTCACTCGTTGATGAATAGACCATAGCAACAACAAGTACATTGTGCAATAGTTGATGACTCTGCAGAGAGAATGATGGTTTATCCAAGGGTTTAGAAATAGAAGACTTCTCCTGTAGCTAATTATTATAAATCATGTCTCCAATTGCAGTTAGTTTAAATCTTAAAAATAGGGTTAGAGTAATATGAAGCCCCTCTACATCACAGCGTGGGAAACAAAGCAATCTGATGAAGAAACAAAGAAGACGATAAAATCTCCAAAGAGCCATGCATCATCATTAATTGGTAACACAAACTGACCTAGACATTTCCAGGCTCCCTCTATGCAAAAGAAAATTCACACCCCTTAAGAATAATAGTAAGTTCTTTAATTTATGGTAACTAACCTTTTATTCATTACTCAACATGTGCATTTCAAAAAAATTTATAGATGAACTTAAAAAAAAGCTGAATTTCTGCATGAAAATTTCTGCTTTCTAACAAATTTTACTTTCCCATACTCGATTTCTCAGGACTGTCACCTTGAACTCATCCCAATAGCAAATATAAAGGGAAATAGCAAATAGAAACAAATAAACAACAAATGCATGCAGGAAAAAAGAAGAGATGAACAAAACAGACTTACTCTGGAAAGAGATCTTGTTGAATATGTATGTGAGGAGGACTATCCATGTGAGAAGTGTTATCAGTGTGAGGGAAAGTACCCATATGGGGAGGAGAAGGAACTGGCATCATCAGAACAAAAATTCCTATTTGACCTGCAAATTTAAGGCAGAAGATAAAAGATTATAACTTTAATATATGGACTCTCACTCCAAAAGTCAAAAGTGATCTTTAATTGTGAGAAATAGTAAGAAACTGAAGACAGCAAAGGAGAGAGCTTCCATTACAATACCAAAAGTTAAGAAACTGGGTTTGCAAGTTAACAAAAGTAGGAAACCTGATCTGGGAGTTTGAGAAATTATGTCCTAAAAGAAGGTTCTTTGTTATTACAAGAGAAAAATGGATACAACCTAAAGTAACTGCTAGTCTGATAATCACGCATCTGCACTGCACGAGGAAGAATCTACCAGTGATAGTGAGCAAGATGAAATGACTGTTATACCCCTAATATATGCAGAGAGTGAAATTGGTTAAAAACGAAAACTTTGCTTTGACATTTTTTTTTTCTTTAGGTGAAATTGTGCTTTGAGGCTATATTTGGACGCAACCGAGCCTCCAGTGGAGCCGCGGTTTGCATCAAGAGGTGAGAAAAAGATTAAAAAAACACACTGTAATTCGTTTGGATACTACGGTGAGATGTGATTTTTAGCTATGAGCCACTGAAGTTTTTTGTTTCAATAAGCGATCGCGCCATCTTTATTTTTTTTGTTTCCTTTCTTGTCCTTCATATTTAGTTTTAAAGACAAAATTACAATTATAATTTATTTTTTATTTTAATTTTGTATTAAAAATTTATAAAATAATTAACTTAATTTAATATAATAAATAATTAAATTTTATTATTATATAATAAATTAATAAATTTTAATTATTTATTAATTTAACAAATATCATATATATAGTATAAATTCTATTATATTTAAATTTTAATATAATGTCTTTAGTTGTCACTTTCTCTTCTCACTACACTTAATATCACCATCACCGTTGTGTTTACATCCAAATAAATATTTCACCATTGATTTTAATATCACTATTGCAATAATTAATCATACCGCTATAATAATCAATCTCATCACCACCGTTATTTTCAATCTCATTGTCTATCCAAATGGACCTTTAAATTACTAGCTCCCTATTGTTGCTAGAGAATACGAAAAAGATGTAACAAATTTTAGAGGATTTTTATATTATAAAGTTGCAGAATGTGTTTTTTTAGATGCAATATGTGCTTTTTTACCCTCTAATGGGTGTTAAGGATAGCTCTTAGAATATGCTCTCCATAAGAAGAAAAATGAACTACAATGTAGCATCAAGAGGATCAAGGATTCTCATGCCAATGAGAATGATAATGCAACTAAGAATGCAAAACTAACATTAGAAAGAAAATTCATCTTTTACGGAGACTCCTTACTAGGGGCATTTTATGAAGGTTATGAATAGTTTTTATCTTCATAGAAAGAAGAAAGTATGGAAATAGACACAGATTCAGAGGATGAAACCCCAAGCCAAGAGGGTGATTGTGAATCAAATGAAATTAACATCACCTCACAAAGGAAGAAATGGCAAGGATCAGAGAGAAATGGGTAAAATCCCTAATTGTATAGGTTTGGCCTCTTTCACACCATTATGGCAAATAATGGGACGTAATTCCAAGTAGACAAGTTGAAATGGTCATATCAAAACTTCAAGACAACCATAGTTCATAGTTCAATAGCCCATCCTTAAACGAATGGTGGGTAGAGTCCATGAACTAGAATATTCTAATTGCCTTTAAGAAGAAACTTAATGAAGTAAAAGGGGCTTGGGTAGAAAAGACCCTTGGCATACTTTAGGTGAACAAGAATATAGTTCACTTACGATAAGAGAAATGCTTTTCACACTGACCTATGAGATAAAAGTAGTGATACCTATCGAAATGGGTATAAATACATTCAAAACATCACATTTTGATCCCAGTCAGAATGAAGAACCTTTGAGGGCGAACTTGTACAATATTTGAATTTGTAGCCATTGGAAGAGATCATGATGTAGACATTTTCTCAATAGCTTTTTGAATCTCTCTCATATTTCATAAAGATTCCCACCATCAAATTGCATAAAAGTAATTATTTCATTCCTTAGCTTGGTTGTTTTAACAGGTGAAAAGAACTTAGTAAGAAACTTTTGCACCAAATCATCCCAAGGTGTGATTAACCCAGATGGTCAAGAAGTTAACCAACTATTTACCTTATTCTTAAGAGAAAAAAAAAGTCTTAGTTTAATAGCATCATATGAAACACCATTATATTTAAAGGTATCATATACTTTAAGAAAATTAGATAAGTGAAGAATTAGATCATTGTTTGGTAACCTTCAAACTGTACAGAAGTTTAAACCATTTAAATAATAGAAAGCTTTATTTCAAAGTTGTTTGCTTGTATGACAGGCCTTCTTATAGATGATCGAAAACCATCAACATTAGGGATAGCATAATCCCTCAACATTTTATGACCTTTATTATTTGTATTCGCCAATTGAACTGATGTAAGCGGTGTTATTTGCTTTCTTCTCAAACGTTTAAGAGTTCTTTCGATTTTGTTGTCAAGTGGAGCTAGGTCAACACTTTTAAATCTACGCATACAGACAAAGAAAAGATCAAAACAGTTTGAAATAAATAAAAGTAAATATTTAGATTACAAAAAAGTAAAAAAAATCATTGTTGATATTGAATTGAATACCGTTATAATCCTCAACAATGGAGCTAAAAACTTGATTGTTAGTTTTTATAATACTTGCAAATGCATAGATCATAATCAAGTAATAAAGTGATGAAATAAAGTATTGTCTCACAATGATTATAGAATTAAATTGTTAGGTGGATTCAAGTATCAAAGATGACAAATTACCACAAGCCTTATATCTAAACTAATATAAGATAATTTGATTGCAAGAATAATAAACCAAGAACATTTAAAGAAAACTAATATAGGTCAAGATCTCAATATCCAATTGTTATTAGGAATCTTGGATTAAGATCGAATACTGCTAAATCTAAAGAATCAAAGATTGAAAAACTTGAAATAAGAAATATTTGTGATTGCCAAAAGTAAGATTGCATAAAAATTGAACAAAGATTGCATAAAAATCGTAAGCTTCTATGACATAATGAACTATGGCCAAAACTTGAAAAATAGCAAAGAACTTAAAAACAAAAAAGAATAAAGAAAGCTTTAAAGTTGTAAATTGAAAACAAGAAAGCTTTAAAATAAAGAACTATTTTAGAAAACAAAAGATTTTTGGCTAATCTATCACTTTGGCCTAATACAAAGAAAACTAAAAAACTAAAGAAAAGAAAAAAAAAGAATGATGTGAAGTGAGATGTTGAATAGAACAGAAAACCTCTTTATTTATAGTAAAAGGTTCAGCTATGAGGTAAAGATAAAGACTACAAGTTGTTATCTAAACTCTAAAAGATAGAAGTTATCTTGATCCAAAAGAGATTATTCGAACATAGTTTCTTACTTCTTAGAATGACTTGGTCGAATATGCTTCTTGGATTCAATCTTGGACGTTTATCACACTTGCATACTCTTAATCTTGCAATCTTTCAAAAAGTTTCAACTAAACATGGTTTTGTCAAGACTATGTATTTGCATTACATTTAAATTCTTAAGATCAAAGATCAAAAAGTCATTGTTTTAAATACAACTCTTTCAATAATGATAAAAAAATTCATTGTACAATTAAAATTTTCTTAACTGAATGCATCTAAGAGTCATTCCTTGAATGAAAGTCTTCAAATATCACATGTATATAGAAGTCCTCTTGGATATGGGAAAACTAAACACAAGTAGAAGTTAAGTGCCATTAGAATTCCTACTTCAAGTATAATTTAGGAAATCATATACTAAATGGATTCTATTGCATGGCCAAATATCATCATGCATAAACTCTTACATGGTTTTGCATGTAAATTACATTCTAAGTAGAAAAATCTAAATATATATATATATAAAAAAATAAAAGGTACCAAATTCAAGCAAATTTCAAAAATTTTCAACCAAATTGAACTTGTAAATCTTTATATATTTTAGTGCTATCTATTGCTTTCTTGCCAAAAATTTTTTTTTTTTTCTTTTCAAGCTTTGGACAAAGGTCTAAGGGTCACTTTATAACCCTTTCAAACCTGCGGGCAATTGTTATAGCCAACTTACTTGATTAACTTGGCTGAGCTCGGTCAATACAGTTATATTCCTAGGTCGCCCAAGTAAGGCACGTTTAGATCATCATGCCATCTGTTCTCAAGGAAACAACTCACCTTTTGCCAAAAGAAAGATTTGCCTAACATCCCATTAACGTCCTATCTAGACAATCTCTTAAAAATCGATCACTTAGCCTCCAACTTGTCTGTGATCATAAATGTAACCCATACCTTGCTTAGGATTATTAAATGTGATTCACTATTACCTATGTAGACCCGTCATGAGCTTTATGTATATATCCTATCAACTATCAACTGTCATGCTCATATCACCATCCATTATCTCATACATAAGGTAGTGAAAAAGCCTAGGTATGTAAGGTATTCTTATACTACACACACTCAAGCTTCATTTTGAAGTTTCCCATATATACTTCACCATCTTCCTTCTCCCTTCTTTTCTTATTTTCTTTCTTCCTTATTTCACCTCAAACACTTTCCTAATTTGAGTGTCAGAGTAAGTCTCGAAGCAACAACTTTGGCACTCCTTGATAGTGTTCTTTGGCTACAAGTTTGAGTTGTCTTCCTTTTAACTCCACTTCACCTCTTCCAAGCTAAGATAACCAAAAACACCATCAATAATCATTCAAATCGATCCTTCCTTAGGTAGTGATAAACAAATGGGAAATAATTAACTTGTTATAAAATCTAATTCTTTAATTTAATCTTTTTTATTATTATTATTTTTTATATTGGGGATGAAGGATTCAAAAGCAAGAAGATAAAAAATACATTAGTTAAGTTAAATGCTTGGATGTCAATTCTTTTTAATCTTGAAAAGAGTAATCATACAAGAGTTACCTTAGTAAGCATAACTATTGGGATTTTTAGTAATGCAGATTGCCTTGAAAGTATTTGCTTTAATTACTTTATCTATTCCTTTTCCTGTTTGTTTTGGTTTTTTTAAGTTGACCCTTTTTTGGTTTTTTCCCTAGAGGTTTGCTTTGGTTGCTTTGGACCTTTGTTTTGTTCCTAAGGGATTCTTTCCTTGCAATTATGATAATGAGTAGAGCTAAGTAAATGATTAGTTCAGTTAATTTGATTGTAAAAATCAAATAACCGAATTAAGTAACTTAATCTATTATAAAAATCAAACTGACCAATATATATAAGGAAAAATGAAAAAACTAAACCAAATTAAGGTGATCAGTTTTAATTGATTTTCTTGGGTTAATTGGTTCTAGTTTTTATTTCCTGCATTAAATTTTAAATTTAATTCATGTAAGGATAGTTAAATACTCAAATACTTAATACATAATTCAATAAGTTTAAATATTGTTAATAATACTCAAATAAAAACACAAATACAATACAACATAAACACAAACTTAAATAATAATCCATAATTTATCAAGCACTAATAGTTTATAACAATCTATAAATACAAACTTAATTTATCTAGTACTAGCAGTTTATAACTAACAATCCATAACATTCTAGAAACACAAACTAATAATCCATAAACCATGATAACAATCCATAAGCCATTGCCAATCATTGAGTAAGCCTAAAAAAAAAAAAAACCAAAGTTGAAAATAAGAATAAAACGTAATGAATTGTTTAATAACAATACTTAGCCAATTATAGTCAAGAATGCCTACTACTAATGAACTTTTTCAACATTAATCATAAGATAGTGAGCTTTTTCAACAATACGCAGCAAAAAAACAAACAAAAATTAATGAAAAAAATTAACATAAACAAAAAATAATAAAAATCTATTCATGTTACCTCAATTTATCAATACACTTTACTAATCAATTATAGGATTCAATGCAATCATAAATAAATCTAAACATACATAAAAAAAAGTTAATAATAAAGATTTAAAGAAATAATAATTGAAAAAATAATAGTGGTAAAAATAAAATAATTACCTTAATCAATCTTATCAAGTTGCTCCATTTCATCTTCTATGATATTTGGATCCAAATTTAAAGATTCATGTACCAATCTTGAACACAAAGAAGAGCTTGCATAAATTTAAGAGTTAAAGAACTCCTATATGCATTAAGCACACGACCATCAGTGCTAAAAGCTTATTCAAAAGCAACTATAGTATGGAACCGCCAACACATAACAAGTTAGATGAGAAAGGATAAAAAATCTATGATTATTAAGTTTCCACCAAAGCGGAACATAAAAGTCCACCCCTTCTTAATAGCATTAGACTTCTTATTTAAATATTTATCCAACTCTAATTTATTCTCTTTTCTACCTTGTTGCTTTTTAAATTTTCTAAACTCAACCATAACAGCTTGTGAGTCACAGATTAGTAATTTCAAGTTCATAGGTAGATTCTATAACTTAACTTGCATAGCTATTTTCATCAATATATGCAGATTAAGGTTGTAATATGTTTTTGTATTCATCAAATAATTGACTAATTGCTTCTTTTACTTTCTTCATCATTATTAAAGTTTGATCATAAGAATACATTTTCATAAAACAAAACTCCACAAAGCAAGTTTTTTCTTAAGATCAAGAATGAAAGTAATATAAAGTAACATATTTTCTCCACATTTCCTCAATACTTATCATACTTATCTTTCATTTTCTTAGCCATTACACTCAACTCAACATTAACATTTAAATGCCAATATTGCAAAATACCATAAACACCACAAATGTCTTTAAGAAAATTATTAGATGTAACATATAAAGAATCAAAAACTCTAATTGTGAGATTGTAAAATTTTTGCAAGAAAATGCATAATTTTCTAACACTTGCACAATCATTTTGATTGGGCACCTCATCTCCCAACACAAGCTCACTTCTATAATAAAGATCAACATCATTAAAAGCCTCAAAAGCCCTTTCAAACTTTTAAGCTTATTCCAACATCAAGTAAGTGGAATTTCACCTAGTGTTAACATCTAAGGATAACAAGCTTTACTTTGAATATGTTCATTGACAACACTCTCTTTAAGCTTGGCCAACCTAAAGGGTGATTATGTTACATGTTTAAAAACTCTTCTAACATGAGCAACCGAAATAACTTATTTCTTTTAACCTATCATTCACAATAAGGTTAACAATATGAGTAATGCATCTTAAATGAAGATATTTACCTCCTACAATACTAGTTCTTACAATGTTATATTTTTTTCTCAAGTATGAGATTGCAACATCAATAAAACTAGCATTATTAACTATAACAGTAAAAACTTTATCAATCCCTCAATTATGCAAGTATTTTTCAATTGCCCTACTAATAGCCTCACATTTATAACTAAAAATAGGACAAAAGTTTAATATCCTTTTATTAAGTTTTCAATCATTATCTATAAAGTGAGATGTGGACACATATAATTGACTCTTTGCAATAAAGTCAATGTGTTAGTGGTAAAAGACACTTTTATAGAAGATGATTTTAAAAATTGCCTTAGGGAAGTTTTTTCATTTATATAAATTTGATAACAATCCCTAGCAACAATCTATCAATGGTACACGAAATCTAGGACATGCAATATCTATATAATGCCTAAATCTTTTTGCTTCTATAAAGTTAAAAGGTAACTCATCTATAATTATCATCTCAACCACACCTCTTCTAATAGCATCTTGATCAAACTTTCAGGTACTTAAAGAGCCATCTTCTTCTGAACTAAAAACTAATTCTAGCTCGGAAGGATCACCACTACCATGAGAAAATTTCATACAAGATGTTTCATTTTTTAAAAAGTGACCATAAAATTCTTTATGATAATAATTGCATTTGATTTTGAGTTCACCTTTATTATTAGTAAATTTGGTAAAGTGGTCCCATACTTCTAACCATGTGTTTGGTAGTCTTCTTTTCTATTGAGTAGTTATAACTTCACTTTTTGTTCCATGTATGTCTATTTGGGGATTGATTTAGCATTTTTTTGTGTCAGATTTTGATCAGTCATTTTATTTGACATATTCAAGAAAAAAATGTTAAGCTATATATAAACATAAGGAAATGAATAGCATTTCTAGGACATGTAAGCAATTCAAAATAACTCATCAAGAAAATAAGAAATGAAATATATAAACATAAGGAAATGAATGTGTAAAGATGCTAATATGATCTTTTCTTTTAATTGGATCTGATTTTTTCATTTAATTGGATTTAAAATTAGCATGGTAGCTGCTAAATAGTTCTAGAAAACAATGTTTGGAAATTCAAAAGAAAGTAGCCATGGAGAAACTGATGCTAGCTAGCTAGTTACAAGTATATATATTAGTTTTATATATGTCTAAATTTCATACATTTTCATTAAATTATATCTTTTTTTTTTGTTACATTAGGAGGGCAAAACCCTAGTAAAAGTAAAGGAAAGAGGAGGAGGCATGGTTCAAAATCAAACCCTTGATATCCTCTCAAGCGCCTTTAACCACTAGGCTAAAAGCTTGGGAACCATTAAATTATATCATATCATACTATTAATGAAATATAAATTTTTATAAATTTATAAAATAAGAGTTTTATATTTAGTGTATAGATAGTATATATAATTAATCAATCATAAAATGATATCGATACATCATAAAAATTAATTTTAAGATTTTATTTTTGAGAAAAAAATAAAAGGTTACAGGTCACTAAAACAAGCATATATGTTATTATTAACCAACACTTCAATTAGGATAGGATTTAATAAATCCATAACAATAGAGATGATGATATCCTAACATGTTTGATCTATCACCATCATAATAATATATTAACAATCTTGAATAAATTAAAGAACAAAATATTATATATGGGACAAATTGTAATAAATAAACTACAAACAAAATATTATATATAAGTGGGATAAATTGTAATAAATATATTAAAAAACAAATATTATATATATGAGACAAATTGTAATTCTTATTTAAGAAGACATTACATTAATGATTATACTTTTTTTCTTGTTTCTTTAGGCTTATCCCATCTGTGGAGGATGACCCATCCTTTGGCAACCAAGTCCCTCTATGAAGATATCGTAGGGAGTTAATTTTTAGCATTCAAGTTGAACTTTAGGGCCTTAGCTATGGTTTTATGTTGGGACATAAGCAAACTCACCTTAATAGATGCATTTACTGGCATGTGAGCTAAGAGGGCTTCACGTGGTTAGTTGCTAAACCTCATATTTCTATGTGTTATAGCTAGCTAGTACATGGATCTTTTAGTGAATATGGGTTTCCTTTCAAAATTTTTTAGTAAATGTGCTTTAAAATCTTAAGAAACAAGGATGAAAACAACGCTACTGACCTCAACTTTACGAGAGAAATTAAAAAAGGAATAAAGTGACACTGCAAGAAAAAATTGAAAGATCCTGAAAAACCATGACGCTGTGAGAGGAACTGAAGAATGAAAGAGGCAAAGGTGCAGAGTGGTGCGATAGAAAGACACGACGATAGCGCATAAGATGAGGGTGAAAGGCAAATGGACTATGAAATGAGAGTGAGATTTGAGTGACAAAAAAAAAAGAGGATATGCGGTAGATTAGAGTGTTGAGATGTGAGATCGATGTGTGGCAGATTAGAGATAGAAAATTGTGAAAAATCTGAGGGAAAAGATAGAGATAGTGCAACAGTGAAGCTGTGAAGAAAAATGAGAGATAAGAAAATGTTAAGAGTGTTGGTTGTTAAACCCCATATTTCTATGTGCTATAGCTAGTTAGTACATGGATCTTTTAGTGAAGGTAGGTTTCCTTTCAAAATATTTTAGTGAAGGTGCTTTAAAATCCTAAGAAACAAGGATGAAAACAAAGCTACTGACCTCAACTTTACGAGAAAAACTAAAAAAGAAATAAGGTGACACTGCAAGAAAAATTGAAAGATCCTAAAAGACCATGACTCTGTGAGATGAACTGAAGAATAAAGGAGGCAAATGTGCAGAGTGGTGTGACAGAAGGACACGACAATAGCGCACAAGATAAGGGTGAAAGGCAAAAGGACTATGAGATGAGAGTGAGATTTGAGTGACAAGAAAGAGAGGAAGAGGATATGCGGTAAATCAGAGTGTTGAGATGTGAGATCGATGTGTGGCAGATTAGAGATAAAAAATTGTGAAAAATTTGAGGGAGAAGATAGAAATAGTGCAACAGTGAAGCTGTGAAAGAAAATGAGAGATAAAAAAATGTTAAGAGTGTTGAGCTGTTAGGGTTTAGTAAGCAAAAGGAAAATCTAAAAAATGAGTGATTATAATGTTTTTATTTTAATTAATTATTTTGTATTAAATCGAGTATTTTGGTTTATTTGATTTCAAATTTTAAACCTGAAAATCGATCGCTTTAACCAATTAAATTGAGAGGATAATTGAAACACCCATATAATACAAATTAACCAAATCGAGTTATCCAAAAATTTTGATTTTTGTCGTTTTTTTAGTTTTAACCAAAATTTTCTCTCCCTAGTAGTGAGACAAGTGGCTGATCAAATTATCAAAATGTGTTCTTTGATAAAAGTGTTGCTTATGTCTTCCCAAGGCTGGTCAACTTAGATTTTTATTTTGAAGAAGAAATTAAGTGGAATGGTGTCATGAGAACGAAAGTATCGATTATAGTTGATAAGCCATTGAAAATAGGTTTCAACTTACAGAGGAAGAACAGACCAACCATACTTTTCCCATTTAAATGTGAAATATTGCTAAATTGTGAGAGAATGGGGTAGATAGTAAAGGACCAGTAAGTCATCCATAACGCCTTCATCACCATTAATATTAAGGTTCAAAAATGTAGCTAACTTACATTGATATGCATCATATTTAAAACTTTAGCTATATAAGAAAAAATAAAACTTTGATTTTTTTCAATTGCTTGCCAAGAATGCTTTTCATTTGAGCTAAATACAACCAAAATCTAAAATAATACTATGACTTTCAATTCATTTCTTTTAATAATTTCATATTCCTTAAATTCGTTTTATCTAATAATTCTATATCAACAATAAGACTTTTTTTATACAAATGCATTTCACAAAATTATTGTTTTAGGTCATATTTGGTATATAAAATTATAATAGAATAAAATAAAATGATATTATGAATATGATTAGATCAAAAAATATCATCCTATCTTATATTTAATGTGTGCAAAGATTAATATAGGATAATTTATTTGTTGGTCAAAATTATCCTTCCTTAAAGTATATACAACTTAAATTATTAATGTAATTTTTAATGATATAATAAAATATGTAAATTTAATCTCATGGATTAAAAATAATTATTTACACTTTAGAAGAATTGAATCATCTTATACCAAGAGAATGATAATCCTCATTCTAATTTTATCTCTTTTAATTAGATACAAACTAAATATAATATAAAATAATTATTATACTATCTTATCTATTATCTTATATCTTATACATTAAACATAACTTCAAACCTTCGTATAAACCTTTAAAAATATTTACTTAAGAGGCGGCAACCAAGGAATAAAAAAAAAATTATAAATATTTTGATTCAAATTCTAAATTTATTAAATGATTTTTTAAATATAATTACGTGAATTAATTAAATTAAATTAATTTATGTTAATACCCCTTTCGATAATGGAATGCTTACTTATCTTGACAGCCCACCAATTAACCGTCATTCTCACCTGTAGATTATTGGGCCCAATGGCATTCCTCTAAAAAGTTTGACTGATAGTCTTCAAACCCTTGCCGCCACAATACTCAAACCATGATCACACCGTCCACCACCAATACCAATGCCATTCCTCACCGCAAACGAGCTAGGCTCCCTCTTGGAATCTGCCATCTCCACTCGCTCCCTCCTCTTCGGCCGGGCCACTCACGCTCACATTCTCAAAACTCTTCAAATTCCTCTCCCTTCTTTCCTTTCCAACCACCTCATCAACATGTACTCCAAACTCAACCTTGACAACTCCGCCCACGTCGTCCTTTTACAAACCCCACCTCAATCCCGCTCTGTTATAACTTGGACTGCCCTCATTTCGGGCCATGTCCAAAACGGCCATTTCACTTCTGCTCTCCACCATTTTACCCGCATGCGAAAGGACGGTATTTTCCCCAATGATTTCACCTTCCCTTGCGCTTTCAAGGCCTCCGCTTCGCTTCAGCTACCTGTTGTGGGAAAACAACTTCATTCACTAGCTTTAAAGTCTGCCCAGATTTTTGATTCCTTTGTTGGATGTAGTTGTTTTGATATGTATTTGAAAACGGGGCTTAGAGATGAAGCAATGAAAGTGTTCGGAGAAATGCCTGAGAGAAGTATTGCGATGTGGAATGCAAATATCTCCAATGCGGTGCTTGATAGGAAGCCGAGTACTGCGGTGGATGTTTTTATTCAGTTTAGAAGGATTGGCGGCGAACCTGATCCGATTACGTTCTGCGTCTTCCTTAATGCGTGTTCAGATGCTTTCTACTTGGAATTGGGGAGACAGTTACATGGATATGTGATTCGAAGCGGTTTTGATAGGAACTTGTCTGTCTGTAATGGGCTTATTGATTTTTATGGAAAGTGTAACGAGGTGGAATCCGCGAGGGTGGTTTTTGATGGGATGGAGAAAAGAAATGCGGTTTCTTGGTGCTCATTGATGTCTGCTTATGAGCAAAATTATGAGGAAGAGAATGCATGTGGAATGTTTTTGGAGGCAATGAAAGAAGGGGTTGAACCTACTGACTTTATGGTTTCGAGTGTTGTCAGTGCTTGCGCAGGGATGGCGGGGCTTGAGTTGGGTAGGTCAGTTCATGCGCTTGCTGTTAAAGCTTGTGTTGAAGGGAATGTTTTTGTTGGGAGTGCACTGGTTGATATGTATGGTAAATGTGGGAGCATTGAGGATTCTGAGCAAGCCTTTTATGAGATACCTGAGAGGAATTTAATTACTTGGAACGCTATGATAGGTGGATATGCGCATCAAGGGTGTGCTGATATGGCTTTGGCATTGTTTCAAGACATGCTGTCTTGTGGTGAAGTTGTTCCCAATTATGTGACTTTGGTTTGTATGTTATCAGCTTGTAGCAGGGCAGGGGCCGTGAAAATGGGAATAGAGATTTTTGAATCAATGAAGGAGAGGTTTCATATTCAACCAGGTGCCGAGCATTATGCTTGTGTTGTAGACTTGCTAGGGAGAGCTGGGATGGTTGAGCGTGCTTATGAATTTATAAAGGAAATGCCAATTCGTCCAACAATTTCTGTCTGGGGTGCTCTTTTAAATGCTTGTAGAGTGTATAAAAAACCAGAATTGGGGAAGATAGCGGCTGATAAACTATTTGAGCTTGATCCTAGAGATTCTGGCAACCATGTGTTGCTATCTAATCTGTTTGCATCTACCGGCAGGTAAGATTTTTCCCCTATCGTAAAAGCATAATCTTCAAGAAATCTCTAGTCATTAGGATCTTAGACAAAAAAGGTTAATATCACGAATAGAACATGAACTATAGTAAACTATTCAATATGATATTTAAATTTTAAAAATTTCTAATGTCATATCTAAATTATAAATTTATTAATTAACGTGGCATTTTCCCTTAATGTAATTAGTTTCAAATAATGACTCTTGCGGACAAACAGCTCTCCATATACTAAATTAGTTAATAGATTTATAGTTCAAGTACCATATTATAAATTTTTAAAGTTTATGTATTACGTTGAATATTTCATTATAATTCAAGCGTCATCTATGACATTATCCCAAAAATATTTTTTTAACTTAAAATTGTGATTCCAAACTTGTGTTTTCTTGTTAGCTAACTATCCTGGACGACTAAAATGTAGGTGGGAGGAGGCTGATCTTGTGAGGAAGGAGATGAAGGATGTTGGGATCAAAAAGGGTGCAGGTTGCAGTTGGATCACCGTGAAGAACAAAGTCCACATCTTCCAAGCAAAGGATACTTCACACGAAATGAATTCTAAGATTCAAGAAATGCTGGCCAAACTCAGGAATGAGATGAAGGCGGCTGGCTACATTCCGGACACCAATTTTGCCCTCTATGATATAGAGGAAGAAGAGAAACTATCAGAGGTTGGATACCATAGTGAGAAAATTGCACTTGCCTTTGGTCTCATAGTTATACCTCCTGGAGTACCTATAAGAATCACAAAAAACCTCAGAATCTGCGGAGATTGCCATAGTGCCTTTAAGTTTATATCAGGCATTGTTGGGAGAGAAGTTGTTGTGAGAGATAATAACCGGTTTCATCGCTTCAGGGACGGGCAATGCTCTTGTAGAGATTATTGGTGAATAATTTATTTATATAATTAATCAATAATTTTTATTTTTCATCATTTAACTTTATTCCCATTTTAACAGCTTAAACTATTTTCTTGCATGTTTTTTGCAAAGCAAATTTCCCTTGTCTTTTTTTGTGTAAAGAAAGTTTAAGATGAAGGGAAACTTTCTCAATTTTTTTCGTCAATTTAAAAAAGAATTTATAGTAGATTTACGCATTATTTATCAAAAAAAATTTTATATTTATAGATTTGTTCGAAAGTACAATTAAAAAATAGTTGACTTTGGAAAATGAATTTGAACTTAAAATATTTTTAAGAAAAAGATAATTGTAGCTGTTATTGAAGGACTTATTGATTGGTCGTGAGAAATTAAAATATGGCTAAAATCTTTTTTAACAAAGTACCGTATTTGGATTCTATTCCTAAAACTTACCGAGCACGGCAACAAAGTACCTTTTCTTGGGGAAATTTTGTAAATCTATAAATAAGTCGACGTCGTTTCATGCTCGCTATGCTGCCATATAATGCAGAGCCGTGGCGAATTTTACGATATAGAAACAGAGTTGCAGAAATGGCAGTGGCAAAAGCAGCTTGCCTAAACCACATCTCCAGAGAATCCTCTGACGTTAGACGTCTTGCTAACTTCTACAGAGAGGTTATATTTTGGGGCTTTATTTTTTCCTTTTCCTTTTTTTTTTAAAAGGTTTTTGCTGTTTTTCACGTTTAAAGAGATTGAATATTTGTGGTTTAGATCTTTGGGTTCGAGGAGATTGAGAGCCCTTATTTCGGGGAGTTTAAGGTAATCTGGCTGAATCTTCCGGGAGCTTTTCCTATGCACCTAATCGAAAGGAACCCACTTACGAAGCTTCCAGAAGGACCCTATAGTGCCGCGTCGGCTGTTGGTGACCCCAGCCATCTCCCCAGAGGTCACCATATTTGCTTTACCGTTTCGAATCTCGACTCTTTTGTTCAGTCTCTCAAGGTACCCTTTTAATTCTTTGCTATTAGGTCTGAGTTTTTTTTTTTTTTTTTCCACTTGTTTTTGCTTTCTGATTTAAATAACGTGTTATTCTTAACTCAAAGTAACCAATGATAATTTGGTGTTAGGATTGATAAAATCCTAGATAATTTATCTTAAAATTTAAAGATTAGAAATCTGGGAATGGAAGGTGGTATTTTCGTATGGTTAAAGGGAATTGAGCATAAGATGAGAAGGACATTTTCCTTGTTGGTGTTTAATGTCATGAATTTTCAGCTCTGGCGATTGCCATCAATAAAATTGAGTCTGTTTATTTCAGTAGTTGGTCATTTCCCATAGTGTAAACGAACATGTTTAACAGTTTGTGAACATGGTCAATTTCATGTTTGTTTATGAAACTTAACAAAAAATCACGAACAACATTCGGAATCCGTTAATTAAAGTTTGTTCATGATCGGTTGGTTTACATCTCTAATTTCTTGTTGACGTTATAAGAAATTGGATTATGCAGGATAAAGGTATAGAGACTTTTCAGAAGTCCCTACCAAATGGAAAGGTCAGACAGGTCTTCTTCTTTGATCCAGATGGTGAGTATTTGATACTATAGTTTTTTGTTAAGGGCTTACATTTATAGATGATCATGTACTCAGCACTGGCAAGTGCAATTCTAACCAACCCCTCAAAAGAAAATCCACTTTGGCCCTGTTTCTTTTTGAAGCATGTACAACACTTTGAATATCAGTACATTTAGTATTATGGTGTTTTAATGGTTTGGCCTTTTAAAACTTTCAGGTTTATGTTTGAGAATTGAACTTTGATGTGCAGGTAATGGATTGGAGGTTGCCAGTAGGGAAGCTCCATAATTAGCAGGGGAAACTTGGGAGTTTGCATATAGATCCTCAGCAAAACAATAAAATGCAACTGAATTTCTCTTGTTTGCTGTTGTAAGTGTAATACTATCTATGAAGTATATGTGGATGTTTTTGTGAAACCTTTACATTCTTCCTCGTAAAAAGCATCAGTTGGCATTTGCACAAAACTGTACTCCCTCAATCTTGTCCTCTGGCGGTTCATTAATACATTGCGTGCCCTAAACTCAAATTTCGTGTAGGATTCAATCTTTCACTGTGAAGATGAAAAAATAGTGAATTGCTTGAAGGGAAAGGAATCTCCATTTCCATACTCGTTTTGTCTCTTCAGCTGCTGAAAGCTAGTAGACAACAAGAAAAACTTTGCTATGCCCTTCAAAAGTGTGAAATTTTATTCTCTGTGGAGGATTTTATTCCCCTTTTATTTCATGCACCTTTCTTTTGACTTGACTTACAGAGGACTTTGTAACCCATTTCTGCATATAACCAAAGAAAAATTAGTGTTGGTTTGGCTTGGCTTTGCAAGCTAGCTGGACATTGACGTGGTTCGGTCCATTGGAGTTTAGAAACCAAGAGGAGCTGCCGTCTTTTTCTTCTTCCATTTGTCACATTCATAAACTGAGCTGTGGTGCAAAGGATAGAAATTTACTGAAAAAAGTTTATGGTCTAGTCGACCAGTTCTCTGTCTCTATTTTTTAACTTCTTGGAATGTTCCCAACGAAATCGACTTGAACATGAATGAATACCTTGCGCGGTGAGCATATCATATCATGTAGGAGATCATGTATCGAGCAATTAAATAGTATATCAAAAACACATTCGTTTTCATCATGATATATGAAACAGATCGACATACAAGCCGTGTAACTCTGATCTTAAATACAATAATTTAAGATCCCTAATGAGTTATAATATTTTATCAAATATGATAATTTAAAATCATTAATAATCATATTATTTTGCTGATCTTGTCACCATTATAACTAGCTTATTATGATAGAATAATATCAATGCTACCCAAATAAACTACCAATATTCACTCTTACATTGTTGGTGAAGTGATGAACTTTTATCGAGCAAAAGGTTTTTTTTTTAAAGGTTGTTCATGCTACACCAATTGGGGTTATCCATCAAACTACAATAATTATAGGGTAAGCACTTGAAGCAACCGCGCAAACAGCAGATGATAAACCTGTTGATGAAAGCGATGCGGCAGCAATTCAAGCAGCTGAGCTGATAGCAGCAGGTTCAAACGTTATAATCCCTGCTGGACTCTCAGCTAAAGCTCCGTCTGCCGCGGCCCAAAATGCCTCCGTGAATCGCAGTGAGGAAAAGATCAGGATCAATGAAGATCTAACGGTAGAAAATTACTTGGGGTATTTCAATGGGGAATTTTGATTGTCGTTTGTTCGTATTTTAGAGGATTTTGATTGTTCAAGGGATTTGTTTGTATTTGAGAGTTGTGCTGATTTGTTAATTTGCAGGGTTTAAATTAAATTCAGATACTTTGTCTATTTTTTTTCCCGGCCAATGCTGCAACAATATGGGATCTTATTTGTGTTAAGTATTATCGATGCCTGGTATTAAAAAAAAGTATCGTGTATGCCTGCATCAAGTTGTCGTGCTCGGTAGGAAATTTTGGACTCAATATAAATGGTCAAGAATATGGGTCTCTGGTGGGCCAACTCCTGAAGTGACCCATGCCTTAACCCATAAGTCTCAAAGAGCCAATGTTATTGAAGATAAATTTAAAAATTTGTATTATTATATCATATAAAATATTATATTTTATATAGAAATTATGTATTATAATTTTTATTAATGTAAAAATATAAAATAAAATATTTTTATTTTATTAAATTTATTTATAAATTTTTAAAAATTTTAAATTATATTATTTTTATATTTTTTATTTATATTATTTTTATATTGTGTAATCGCATTTTGTTTCAAATTGTCGGGTACTTGAAAAAATATTTGTATTTGCAGTCCCAGTCACTTCCCAACTGCCTTACCCGTATATTCGTAGGATATGTAAAGCTAAAACTGCCTTATCCGAATCCGTCGTTGTTTGAAAGATAATAATCCAATCAATCAACAACAGCATGATTCTCACCATGACCAAGCAAATCAGCTGGACCTAAACGAATGGATGACAGAATCCTGATGGAAACCCCACTTTGTATAAGATTCCAGCTCGGTTATGTACTTCCATAGCTGAAGTAAAAGGCCAAAAGTATGGCAATTATAAATGAAGTCACGAGGCAGACCCATTAGTTTTTTTTTTTTTACTTGTGAGCCTCTTTTCCCTTGGTAAGGACAATCATGCCGCTCAGAAATAACTTTCATGAGCTCCCATGAAGGGACAGAGAAGGATGACGCTAAAACCTATCCATAAAAGGCAGGCGGTTCAGTTTTGAATTGCGTTTGCATGCGCTGCCTCAACCTTGTCTTTCTCTACCGATAAAGATAAGATGCTTTGGGTCCTTTTTACAACCAAGATTTTTCTAGCAATCTGCAACCAGCATGACTTAGGTAAACTGCGGATGCCATGTTGCACAATTGAATAGTGCATATGGGGCTCAGACTCGCAGGATTTTTTCATCAGATTGGACGGTTTCTGATGTGATTTGAAATTTATCGGCTAGTATCTTTGCCATGACATTGAGCTAAATAAAGGAGTTAAGAGTCTTGTTTGAATGTATTCTCTTGAGCATTTAAAATTTAACATAAATTAAGGAGGACATTGCTGAAATGACAATAGAAAATTTTCCTTGGTTACAAGTTAAGAGGAAATTTCACAGACTATATTGCAGAAGCCATGTGAAGTTTCTGTAGAAGATGCTGCTGCTCTTACTTTCTTTGCTTCACTTTCTTGCTTCCTACAATTATTCATCACAACAATAAATCCAATTATTGATATAGTTGTAAAAGAGTAAGCAAGTCAGAGACATTTGTTTTCTTTCTGAATAATTACCCTTATATTATTTTTCTTTTTGTAGTTGGCACTTTCTTACTCTATTATCGGTATGGTGATAAAATTCTTTTTTATCAAATGATTAAAATTTAGTCAAAAGCCATTGCATTTATTGTTAAAGTGTTGGACTTTTAATTTTAATGATTAATGTTCAAATTTCAAATAAAAAAATAAAATTTAATTTGTTGTAAATTTGAAGAAAAACATCTAGGTAACTTGGATTAAAAGAAAATGAAAAAATTGAATTGCGTGGTTAATTTGAATCCCCATTTCATTTTATTGTACTTTTGTTTTGATGATGCTAAAATTTTGTTGATCATGTTTTTTTTTTTTTTTTTCCTATTCCAAATAAAATAGAATTAAACTTAGTTGTGGTTAAATAAAACTTATGGTGGAAGATGTGATTTTTTTTTCCTCTCTTCTTCTTCCACTCTCTCTTTTATCCGCCAAAAACCAATCGAGACCAATAAAGGTAGGATCTAGCCAAGCCAAAGCCACGATAATTAGCTACAGCCAAATCGACCTTGTCACTGCCAATTCGATAAGGGGAAAGAGATTAGGTTAATAAAATCTATAGATATCTCAATTAGTTCAAAGTTCATCATGTTTTAGAATTGAGTTTTAAGATTTTGTTTTATTTTTAGTTTTTTATTTTGGTTTTATTTTGTTTAGGGTTATTTTATTTTATTAATTTATCCTTATTGATTTATTGTATTTTTAATTTTTTTTTAAAAAAAAGAGAATTTCATTGAAACCAAAAAAGGAAGAGGGATTAAAATTTAAGTGGAGATGGATTGAAAGTCTTGTTATATTTTCGGCTAGGATTAAACAACTCAAGAATGAGGAATGTATTTGGTTAAATTTATAGGGAAAAAAGGTGAGTTAGAGTTGGACTTAAAATCAATTCTAAAGGATTTCATTTGAGATGTCCTACTCTACTTTGATTAGGACTGAAAGCCTACTTAAGGAACCATCCTTAAGCAATAAAGCAGGAATAATCAACAACCAGAGAGGGAAAAGAAAAAAGAAACATTGGCAATAGAAAATAAAAAATTTTGAGCAATGTTTTCTCCTTTTTTTTTTTTTTTTTTGAAGATTTTGAATTGCTCTTAGGTTTAAATATGATATGGGAAGGTCAAGATCTAAGGAAACAAGAGTCAAAATCTGGTTTAGAAGATTGGAAAAGTTTTTGAATTTTTTTTTAGAAAATTTTAGAATTTCTAGAATCCATTGGATTTTTTGATGGTTTCCTAACAAAATCTTAAAGATTTTGACACATTTGAAAAGTCTAGTCGGTGTTCAAAGAGGGTTAGAGAGAATAGAGAAGACTTGGGTTTAGAGAAAGAAAAAGAAGAGAAAAAAGAGAAGAAAAAAAAATCTTTTATACTTACCCAAAATGCATTGTTTAACTAATCTTGGAATCTGCATGTCTACTTGTTGACTTAACCTAACTCAATCATTGACTAGACAATTCACACATGTGACTCGTGTCATTGAGCCGAAGTAGGGTAGTCCACGTTAAACAATCGAGCTACTTTTTGTGTTTAGAGCCGAGAGCCATATCCTTCTTGAGCCTAATCAACTCGTACTTGGTAATTTTTATTTTTATATGTTTTTTATTTTGTTTGAATTAAATATTTTATATAAAATTTTTAAAAACTAAGTCTATTCTTCTTACTAAACTATTAAAAGGTTTAATGATTTTTTTAAAAAAAAATTAGAAAAACAAAAATTTTGAAATTAATTTTACCAAACTATTAAAGGATTTAAATTTTAAAATTAAATCTTACCAAACTATTAGAATGTTTAATAATTCTTTAAAAAATTTGTGGAATTCAAACTTACTAAACTATTGGAAGATTTCAATTTTAAAATAAGATCTTACAAAATTATTGGAAGATTTTATTGAGTTTATTGAAAATAATTTTTTGAAAATCTTAATAAATCTAATTATGAGTGTTTTCAGAGAATCATAGCAGTCTCCTTGAGTACTCTTTAGTAAAAAAATATTCTTAAATTGCTATCAAATTAATGGAGTAATTTTAAGAATAATTTTTAATAGTAATTTATTTGAAAAATTTTTTAATATGTTTTAAGGTTTTGGATAACACAAAATTAACTAATATTGTCCTTTGGATGGGCATGTAGGGGTACTATAACTTTTTTCACTTGTAACTATACTCTTGAACCTAATTCTATTTTGTGAATCAAAACTTATTCTTTTAAAGAACTAAGTCAAACTTAGGATCTCTTTAGAGAGGATAGATTTAATTATGTGACCAATCATACCTAAATAAAAAAAAGATTTGTGGCTATTCTTAATTGTGTGTCTAATTATCGAGTTTAGGAACTTGTATGTTATGACAAAAACCAATCTCTTATCCCTTGTCAAGTAGGTGGCAATAAAGGTTAATCAAGCTCTAACTGACTATCATGCCTTGATTAGGCCAAGTTCTCCTTTATCAAAGCCAACTAGCCCTTGATCTATAAAGGAAAAAGTGAGAGAAAAGAAAAAAATAGATAAAAGAGAAAAATGAATAAAAGAGAAAATATCTTTAAAAAATAAAATATTATTTTTTATTCGATTAATTGACACATGTCAATCACATTTTAGATATGTGGCTAATAGAAGTCTTCAACAAGCACTTAACGTCAAATTTAACAGAAACTCCATGGAAGAATTATTTCATTATAACATTAGAAGTATAAAAATTTAAATTATAAAAACCAAAACGATATGTGTCTTGTAGTTCAGAGACAATTAGTGTAATTTACTGTATAAAAATTTTAAATTTGACTCTTTGTTAAAGGCTTAAATATAAATAAAAAAATTTAAAAATTTCTTTACAGCACTTCTATTTATATATCCCTTTTCATTTTTTTTTTATGATATCTCTTTCAAGAACCAAACTCTTGTTCTTTAGGTCCCAAACTTCTCCATTGAAACAAATTAAAAATTTTTTTACCAGAATTAAGTTATGTGTTTGTTATTTGGCTTTTTCATTTTTGCAAAAAACAAAAATCAAGTTTTTTTTCAATTTACACCTTTTTCAGTTACTTTTTTTTAATTGAATAAAAAGTAAAAAATAAAAATAAAAAAGAATATAAATTGATGGGAGCATTTAGAGGTCCAAAAGGCAACTGGTCCTTTTACTATAGAGTGTGAGTCAGCAAGGTTAAAAGGGCTTTTTCCACATTTGATCTGAGTGGAGGTGGCATACCGACAATGTTCCACTTGACAAATATGTGATCTATTGACATATTCTAAGGGAATTAGAGGCATGTAAGCCACGTTAGCACGGGTCATCCCATGTTAAACCAACCATCGATCCATCTAACTAGGTCCTTCCAACCCAAGCACTCCCTTCAAGATGTATAAATACCCTTTTTTCTTTTCAAGTAAAGGGATCGAATCTTAAGAAATTCCCATTTAACATTCTTTTTTTTATTTTATCTTTTTATTTCTTTTTTTTTAAGCACTAACTTGAACATCGAAGCACAAATGTTGAAGACACCTTTGGTATTTGATTCTAACTGACCTCCATCTTTATGATTTCAAGTCTTTGCCCCTAATATCATGTTCAGCACAAGCATTTTTAAAGTGCTAGTTAAGGGGATCTTTCATTAAGTTAAGCTCACCATACCACTTAAGAAGAGAACCACTAAATAATAAGATAATCTTGCTGCGACTAGGATTAAGACCTAACTCAGCTACCCTAATCTTAACTGACCTACGTAGAATACACCTACCATGGAGTCATTCAAAGCTTTAACCCAACAGCTTCGATCCCTCGAAGAGTTAATCCAAAACATAACTTTTCATTAGACCTTGAAAGAATTAACAGTTGATGCCTAAGAAAACTCACAAACCTGTAAAGAGTTAATCTATAATGATAATGAGGTTGGCTTATTTGCCATAAAAAAAAAAATCTTGGAGAGCTGTTACTTGACCAACACTAGAACCTTATACTTTAAAATCCAAACAGGCAAGCTCCGAACCTTAATTGAACAGAGATCTAGAAGCTCACATGGAAACAATGGAGAAGGGACTAAAAATAAGACTTTTATTTATTATGATGAACTTAAGTTCTTGGAAACCTTTTTGTTCACTGAAGATATTAATCGAGCTCTACCTTTTAAAGGATTTAAAATGAAAATTAGCTAGACTTATAATGGCACAACTAATCTTTTTGATCGTTATAAACTATTTAGGATGAACATGTTGATATAGGAAGCCGATGAGCCGTTAATGTGCAAAGGCTTTGCTACCACACTAACAGGAGATGCTTGGTCTTGGTATACCAACATTGAACCTATATCAATCTCTATATTAAAATAGCTTGAACACTCATTCCTAATCTATTATGTTAGTAGCTGACAAACTAAAAAAACCACCTTGAGTTTGATGTCCACTTATCATGGACATAGAGAATACTAAAAGTAATATGTGATAATTTTTTACCACTTTAAGTCCCTAGAGCCCGATCAGACTTATTTAAGTAAACCTCAAATGAGTACTGCTATTTATCAAAGGACTTATAGAGTATGGTTACTAGTGTAGTAATCGTAACACCTGGACCTCAAATGGCTTAGGCCTCTTGGACAATCTATGAATAAGGTTTTCTGAGCTAGCTACCTTCTCCATTTGGTAAGCCAAGGCAGTTGGAGATTTCTCACCTATTTTAGGATGATGCTTATTCATCTGCTTTGGTGGTAGAGGGAAAAGCTTGACAACCTTACCTTTACCTTTGTTGATTAGCTTGGAAAAGAGTATAGTGTTAAATGGCTTATTTGCCTTGCCTTTAAGAAGCTGGGAGCTTGAACTATGTTAACCACTTTTGCTAACCATAATTGATAAAATAAGAGTCGAGCTTAAATTTAGAAACAAAAAAATCCTTAAAGCTAAAAACAAAAACAAAAATCAAGGTGACTATTAAAAGGTTAGCCCCAAACTTTAAATAGACTAAGGATTCTTTACGAGTTAGTCTACTGACATCTTAACACATTTTTTTTCCCATAAGCTATTAGTGGCATTGAAGTTGCTAAGCTCTACCTTAGAGAAAAGGCCAAACACTTCAACCATGTTATTCATGAAAGCTTAAACTGTATTGATCTCCCATTCTTTCTTATTAATGATAGAACAAAACAAAATTTTCAATCTCTTTATTGACAATAGAACATTGCTAAATAGTTTCATACTCAAATTAGCTATTACATAGTACCAATTTTGATTACTGGAGTGGAATTTTATTATAAGGAATTGGTTAAACAAGTTTGAGGTTGATGTAAACCCTAAACCCTCACAGACTAGTATAAAATCAGTAATATAACACCAAGCATTTGGGACAAGCTGAAAGATTATTATTCCATTAACTTTTAATAATTGAACAATAAAAAAATGAAAGGGAATCTAAAGTTGACAACTAGGGACTCCTTACATACCTATAACTTTGTAGGACTTCGGGACTAACCTTACCATTTAGACTAAACTTCTTGATAGAAAGATGCTTAAACAAGCTAAATGAAAAATTGAATTCGACATAATAGTAGAATTTATAAAAATTGAGGTAGTCTTGAGGAGCTGCCCATATTTTCAAGTACTTTATAACGTTGATGGGTGAAGAATCATGCCAAATGTGGCAAAAATGGGCTTATGAGAAAATAAAAGGGCAAAAATACCAAAGGGATTCTAAGTAGTAAAGTTGGTGGAATTCTTCCAAGTCATCATTATTAAGGAATAATCACCCTATAAGTCAAACTCGATGTCAACTAGATAATTAAGATTTACAAAAGCATTGGAAAGTATTACAGAAATAAGAAAAAAAACCCTACTTAATTCCTTTAAAAACTAGGTAACTGAGAAAGGTGTCTTAAGTTTAGCCTAAGAAATACTACCATAGGTCATTATAACCCCTTTGGCTTTCATTTTATTGTCTAACTTTTGAATGGCCTCGTTAGTCATACTAATTAACCAGAATGCTACTTAAAATAGTCTTAACTCTTAATTATTGAAGAGACGATGTCATCATCATGAACCTTTATCGTAGTTGATTGGTTTTCATCCCTAAGGTTAGTAGAAAAAGAAGAGAAAAAAAAATAAGGGTGTTAAAAGAGTTAGACATTCTTAGCAAAAGGGAAAGTTTGAGGTCGACAAAAGAGGAAGAGGACAAAGAGGAAATAAGAATGTTCAACAAGTTAGACATTTTTAACAAAAGGAAAAGTTTCCAATGTTTTGAGGAGATTAATGGAAAATTTTATAAAACAAGAGCTCAAAACTAAAGAAAGAACATAAGATGCTAAAAACCCTTTAAGAGCTAAAAATGACAAAGTATGGATAGGGAGAAGTGACCATATATAGTTATATATAAACAAAACCCAAGATTGATGGACGACTAGAATGAAGCCATATCACCAATGTAAAAATTGAAGATGACCTTACGACTCCTCGTCTTAAATACAAAAAATAATAATAAAAATAAGATATATATATGTATAAAAAATAAAATTAAAATGCATATGATGGTAAATGATGTGCCATATTTCTTCCCTTACAAAAGATCATGTTTGAAAAATGTTCAAGTGTAATCTCAACTGAACTCATTAAGTAATTTGTCGACTTAGACCAAAGAAATGGCACCTATCAAGTTTGAACCATGAGCATACTACTAGCCTTACCGAGGAAATCTTAGGGCATATACACAGCCATAGGTCGGCATAAAGGAGAAATGAACACAAGCCCTTGCGTTTCTTTAGAAAAAATCAATTTTTAATAAGGACATTTGGAGGTCTAAAGGGCAAATTGATCTTTTTACTATATATAGTGATTCAACAAGGGTAAAAGGGTTTTTTTGACATTTAATTTAAGTTGAAGTGTCACCCTAACCATATTTCTTGGAGCTAAACCATGTTTTGCCAGACAATGTCTTACTTGAAAAGTGCGTGGTCATGCTAACAGGTCATAAGAGCATTGGAAGTATGCTAAGCATATCGACACAAGTTGTCCCACGTCAGACCAACCTAACCACCCTCTAACAGGTATAAGTACCTTTTTTTCTTTTATGTAAAGGCATTGAATACCAAGAAATTCCCATCTAGCATTCATTTTTTTTCATTTCTTATCTTTCTTTTTCTTTTTCTATTTCGAGCATTAACTTGAGAGTTGGATTATAAACGCTAAAAACACCTTTGACTTGTGCTTATAATCAACCTACATCTTTATGATTTTAGATTTTTAACCTCATATCAAGTTCAACATAAATAAAAACCAAACGGATTCTTACTGAATTAATGTTTGAATTTTGACTAACGACTCAAACTAGTTTTCAATGTCAATTACCACTATCTATTAGGTTAATATTATAAATGACCCATAAACTATGGTAAAATGTTCAATGTGGTATTTTAACTTTAAAAATCTCTAATGTGATACCTTAATTATGAATCTATTAATTAAGATGGTAATTGAAGAGTGATTGTTTCAGCATGTGTCATCATTTGAAGCTAACCATGTTAAAGATGAGTACCACAATAGTTAGTAGATTTATAGTTCAAGTACCATATTAGAAAGTTTTAAAGTTTAGGTATTACATTAAACATTCAACTATAATTTAAAAATCATTTATGGTATTAACAGTTTCTATTAAATGTTACCACCATAGTATTAAATATTAAATGTGGTACTCATTACGCTTATCATATACAATACCTCTCCATCCCATAAATTGTCCTAATTGCTTACCTTTAATTATCTTAAAATAATGTATTATTTGAAAAGTTAAATAAAAATAATTCTTACTTTCTTTTATTATCTTACCTATAACTACAAACTTTTTTTCTTAAGCATACTAGCAGTGTATCAAATATAAACATATAATTTATAACAAATAAAAGTTAAAATTCAACTTAAAATTTCTTAAATTTTATACGAAGTAAGAATAATACATTATAAATGACATTATATATAACGAGGAAGAAATACATTCTATCAAAAAATTAAAGAAAATAAAACAACATAATACATATACAAGTATAATGGTTAATTAGACATCTATCCTATTTCAACATTTGACAAACATCTATACTTTAATTTGGTTCTTAATAGTATGGGTCAAAATTATAGCAATTATGGCATAAGTTTTAAGGAGAAAATTTGGATAAGTTTTTTAGGTAAAGTTTGTGAATTTTTTTATAAAAAATATTAATAAAAACTTTAAAAAAAAATTTAAATTGATAGATTAATAGAGTTTTAATGTGAAGATCGATACTATGTAAAATATATATATATATTAAAAATATCATTTATAATTCAAATTTGATATGTACTTGAAAGATAAACTCATAAAAGATATGTGCAAACATATATACATATATAGTTGTTTAGTGGAAGTAAAAGCCTAACTTAAATTAATGGTCATTGAACAAAATTATAGTACGAAAATTATTTGTTTCTACAACATAAGTATTTTAACACACAAAGTGCAAGAATTCCTTTTAGGAGTTGTTTGACTACCAATCTTTATCTTTTTCTCTTAATGTTTTTCTATTATTTTTTTATGATACTTTTCTCTCTTCTGGTATATTTTTGTAATGGCTGAGTGCTATATTTTTCATAAGAGATATGAGCGACAATTTATTGGTTTTAAAAACCAAACTCTAACTACCTAAAGGTAGTTCATTTCTAAGAACCAAAATCATCATATGGTAGTTGATGATAGATAGGGTACTCAAGTCACTCTTTATGGACAGACTCAACCTTTTTTTTACATCTCCAACTCTCACATAATGGGTGCCAAACTCTTATAATCTTGAAAATATTTTTTTTAATTTTTACATCTCGTTTAAACAAGATAATAAGCTATGCGGCCAATATACTTTGAGAGCTCAATTGCTATATGACTGTTACATGCATATAACAGCTCATAATCACTTTTAATCATTTATACAATTGTTAGGTACGTATAATAACTTTAAAGTACAAGTAAAGTAAATATACAACACCTTAAACCCATTCAATCACATTTCAAATTCCTCACATCTCTCTTTTATCATATTGAATAATTTATTATGTATTCACAATTATGTTCGACATTTCTATCATAATTGGTCAACTTGTGAATACAACCAAATGTGACACTAGAATGATTTTCTCTTTTTCTAGAACCTTTCTATTTCAATTCAATTGCTATCTAGATATAACCCATTAGATCGAATTATCCTTGACCATCGGTAACAATCTAAGATAATTAAAATTGAACTGAAACTTTAAGAAATAATCGAAAGTTCTTGAATGTACTAAATATAAGATCCTTTGATTTCAAAGGTCTCACACAATAAGAAGTAGAGATCTATTCTTCTGTTACCCGTATTTGTCGAACAATACGCATGTGGTATGAAACACATGCTATGGTATTACTCTATTTTTTTTTTGGAGTGTATGTCTTTTTTCATTTATATAATAATATCGTAAAGGAGATAGTTCTGATATTTTTAGTATCTAACTTAAATCTATAACTCTACTTATTTCATATAACTAATAGGACTTTCATCAGGCATATTAAGACGGATAAAGTGAATTGTGAGTTTATTCACTTTCAGTCATAAATCTCAATATCAAGTGAACTTATCTTGATTGCTATCAAGCCAATTCCGTTTTAAGTTTGGGCTCTCAATTCATAGCTTAAAAACTAATCCTATCTCTATGGTGCCAAATCATTGAGATAATTGTCTGTGGAGAAAGTTAATCATCTGTTCAACATACTTTTCAAATCATATCATATATATACATATACATATATATATATATACATGTGCACATGTATCACAAAACAACAAAGTACTAAACGTTAGTGGCATTAATTATATTCAACATAAGTAAACTCAAATGAGAAAAATGTCATACATTGTTCATATAAAACTGTTCAATCAGTGCATGTAGATCAATATCTATGCAACCTCATAAATTTCAAATGGCTATTAAACATATTTTCAGGTATGGGCTTTGTAAATGGATTGTAATCATCTTATACATTTAAATGTACTACATGTTGACTTTTTTCTTTGTAACTATGTCTCTTACGTAGTTATATTGAAATTTTTATGTTTGGTCTTAAAATGATATTTGGGATCGTTGGTGAATGTGATTGTAGCTTAATTATCACAATTCACTAACACTGAAGTGGACTCATCCTTCTCAAATCTCAAATGACTCAAGAATTGCTTAAGCAAAATAACTTCTTGCACTGTAGCTTAAAAAGCTACAAATTCAGTTGCCATTATGGATAGTGCTAAACAAGTTTATTTCTTATTGCTATATGAAATAACCTTACTATTCAGTAAGAAACATAGCCTAAGGTAGATTTTTTTCTTTTAAATCTCATCTTCGATTGGCATCTATATAGTTGACCAAATGTAGATCACTTCCTTGATAACACAAAGAATAATCCACTGTACCATTTAGATATCTCAATATCCTTATAATGACTTCTCAATAAAAATGATCTAGATTGAATTAATATCCACTTAACATGCCCACAACATAGCAGATGTTCAACTTTGTGCAAATCATAACATACATAAGGCTTATAACAACATTATACTAACAAAACTCTTATCATTTGTTCCTTTTTTTATAAAGTCTTAAGATACATTTTCTCACTAATGCCTTCACCTTTTTCCATAAAAGTATCTATCAGCTTGCAATATTGGATATTGAATTGCTCTTGAATTTTTTTAATGTATTGCTCTTATGAAAATGCTAGCAACTTCTTGAAATGATTTCAAATGATTTTTACACCAAATCTATAAGCTTCTTCACCCATGTCTTTCATTTCAAAATTTGAGAATAACTATTTTTCACCTTAATGATATACTCTTTACTAGTTTTTCACCTTAATGTTATACTATTTATCATTGCCAATCAATAGTATGTCATCCACATAAAGTGACAAGATCACAAATTTATCTTTGCCTCTTTTAACATACACAATAGTTATCATCAATCATTATAAAATCAAATGAAATTATTGTTTGATGAAATTTAATATACCATTGCCTAGAAGATTGTTTAAAACTATAAATTAATTTTAATAACCTAGATACTTTGTGCTCTACACATTTATTAATGTTTTTTTTTTCCATGTAGATTTTTAATCTATATAGGTTGTTCCATATAAATTTGCTTTTCTAATCCTTCATTTAGAAAGACAGTTTTCACATCCATTTGATATAACTCCAAATCTAAACTGGCTACAATTGCTAGAGTTAAATGTATCGAGGTTACTTTCACAACAGGATAGAAAGTCTGTTCATAATCAATTTCCTCTTGTTAAGTATACCCTTTTGCTACCAAACGGGTCTTATATCTTTCAATTGTCCTATTTGACTTATGCTTAATCTTAAAAACTTATATGTTCTCAATCGATTTGCATCTTTTAAGAAGATAAACTAATTTCTATACACGATTTAATGTCAACTTTATCTTTATTTTCATTTCGTTCATTAGTTTTATCTACTTTTCTTTTACAAAATTTGAAACACATTTCTTAGCTCTTCTACATCTTGTGGGGTAATCAAGAACACTTCCCTTTCTATGTCAAAATAGCGTTAGGGGATATATTCAGGATTACTTAGCTTGACATGTGATTCTTGAGAAATTAATTCATCAAATTCATCATCTTTAGTCATCCTCCAACTTAGATAAGATATTGTTGGTTCTTGATTAGAAACATGCATTTATTGATTTGAAACTAACAAATCATTTGCTTCTTTAACCTCGTAAAGAGATATTTCTTGATCTATCTCATTTTTTAAAAAAGTGGTATCTTGAGAATCAAATTCAATTACACTCCCACTTGACTATTTACGTATGAATATATATCCCTTTGAATGCTCTAAGTATTTTACATATATACTTTTTTTTCCTTAAGGACCTAACTTGCTATGAGCATAAGCAATCTCATGTATGTAGGTAATACAACCGTAAAGTTTCAAATTATTGATATAAAGTTTTCTCCAATTTATTATTTATAAGAGGTGGACATAATTGAATTTGAGGGTATTCCATTAAGTATATAAGCAGTAATTAATAGTGCATCACCCTACAAGGTGATTGGTAAATTTGGTTGTGCCATCATAGACCTCACCATTTCTAAAAGAGTTTTCTTTCTTTTCTCCTTAACACCGTTTTGTTGTGGAGTCTTTAGAATGGTCAATAACCTATCAAAACCTTTTTCATCACATAATTGTTTGAACTAATAAATAAATACTCATATCCTCAATTCATTCTTAATGCTTTAACATTCTATTTAATTGATTCTCTACTAAGGTCACATGCTTTTTAAAAGACTCTAATGCTTCAAACTTGTGAAGAATCAAATAGATGAACCCAAAGCATGTAAAATCATTAATGAATATGATGAAACATTGACTTCTTTTCCATGATCATATATTCATTTGGCCACAAATTTTAGAATGTATCAATTACAATGGAACTTTAGTTATAGTTCTTTTACCAAATGGTTTCCTTATCATTTTTTTTTTCTAAACAAGTTTCACATAGTGGTAAATTAAATTTCTCAATAAGGCCTAGTAATCTCTTTTTTGATAGTTATTTATTCTTTATTGACCTATATAACCAAGTCTAGCATGCCAAATATTTACCTAAATATTCGCATCAGAATCAACCATAAGGGAAAAGCTTAGATTATTATATGAAATAATATCTAACATAATAAAACCATATAAAATAAGTTGTATCCAAATACAAACTAAAACTAATATTGTTGAAATTCAAAACAAATCCTAGACTAAGAAAAATAGTGATAGAAATCAAATTTCATTGACTATCAAGAATAAAGAGTACATCATATAAGATAAGGGTTTTTCCACCTGCATGCATAGTTTGCACATGGCAATTCCATTTACTCCAATTTGTAAATTATTTTTTATATAGATCCATTTTGTTTCACTTGGAATTTGATGAAAATCTCTGAATACATTCTTTTCTTGTGCTACATAATCAATGGCCCCTAAGTTTGTAATCCATAAAGGATGTGATTCAGTCATCATAATAATACTACAAAAAAACACACTGTTTTTAGCATTATATAAAAATGCTTTAAAGATTTGTACTTTCGTTGGCTTGTTGCATTCACGAGCAAAGTGACCTCTTTTACCATAGTTAAAACACTTGACTCTTAGTTTATTTTTTTTAGGATGAGCTTTAGGAACCTGTTCTTTGTCAGTTTGCCTCTTTTTGGTTTCTTATGCAATTTTTCCTTATTCCTACCAAGTAGCTTACATTTAAAGCTCAATACTTCTTTTGAATTAGATGATGCCATATAGACATCAACACTAGACTTATATGCTTCCATATGATCTTTCTCTAGTTGAAAATGATAGAAAACATCATCAAGTCTTTATACTCTCATTGTAGGCAAATTGCACCTTCATGTGCTCCAAGTTGTATGGTAAAGAATGAATGATAACTTGAACTTGTTGTTCATCTATCAGAGTGTGGCCAGCGTCTTTCAACTCGCTTATTATATTTGACATCTCCTTCACATACTACCTCATATTATGATTATGCCACATTTTATAGGTGTCAAACTTAATAGTAAGTTGCCTCAGTTTGATAACCAAAGTTGTACCAAACTTTGCTTTCAAGGCTCTATACATCTCTTTGGCTATTCCAAGAGATAAAAAATTATGCATAATGTCATTTTTCATACTACTAAGCAACATAATGCATGCAGTGGAGTTTTTCATTTTCTAAGCCTTATAAGCCTTTCGATCCATCATATGCTGGGACATTTTCCTTTTATTGAGCTCATTAAGGATATTGTTAAAAACATTAAGAATCTCTTGTTCTTTAAGTACATACTAGATTTTCATACTCCAGATTTCATAATTGATTCAGCTTCTACCAAATTTCATAATTGTCCATATTCAGCTTCTAACCCTTATTTATCTCAGTAATAATATTCTTAAAAGTAGAAACCATTCCAAAGTATAATTCTAATTTTGTCACAAATAAAACAATGACAATCATTCACATAAAAATGAAACCAAAAAATCATTATATTCGTAATCAAATTTTATATTTTAATAGGTTTGATAATCACTAATTTATTTCATTATGCAAAATCAATCATTCTAAGATAGAATAAATTAATTATCTTAGAATTCCTATTAATCATAAAGTTACCAACATATAATCAATAACATATATTGATTTCACATAATAAACATGTTCATAGTAAAAAATATATACATATTGAATGCTAATTAAACAAGTTCCCAATCATTTTTGAATGCCTTGTCTAAGAACAGGGATGGATTTCAAAAACTCTTTTAATATTTTTGCATTCACATCATCCATCCATAGAGATTCAGGAATTTTTTTATTTTCATTACAAAAACTTGGCAAACTGGAAAGGTTGCACTCTTTTTTACCCCTATTTTTATGTATTTCTTCACAAAATTCTTAATTAATGTTTCATATATAAGATCACTTTCCAAAAGACATCCAAATATCTTGAAGAAGATTCTTTTGTCTATGAGTCAAAAGTGTCTCTGTTAGCATTTCATGTTTGATCTAGTCATTCCTAACACTCATGAATCTACGTAGATCAATTTTTGGATCATGTCACGAACCTCGATGATATATCTCTCAATATCATCATTTGAATCCATTTGGTATTGTGTTAATTCCACCTTCAACTTTATGATTATAAAAAATCACGCCTATATCCTCATAACGATGGAAGTGCTTACAAAAAATTCATGATTTTCTGTGTCAAAATACTAGAGGAAATCATAAATTCATAAGTCAATGCAAGTCCAAAAATAATTAAAACTCATCTTAATCATTCTTGTATGATATGACATTTCAAAGTCAATTAAAGACAAAATAATTTTTTAAAAAAATTCTTTAAAATAATTTAAAAATATTTTTAGAAAAACTAAAAGGTATTCAAATACTTTGGAAAGAGCATTCGAATGCTTGTTTTTTGTTTAAAATTTTTTTTGAGTTATTCGAATGCCCTGAAGAGCATTCAAATGCTTTTTTTCTATTTCAGAAAATAACAGTTAGTTTTTAAAATTTTGTCTAAGGCATTTGGATAACTTTTTTGGAAATCGAAAAGAAAAAATCCAAATTGTAGAACATCAATGGCCTTTTACTTAAAACATCTAAAAATCACCATAACATTAATTATACAACAAAATTATGCAATTATGTATCATCTCTTATAGATTTTCACAAGCATATAAGAACATATCAAATAATTTTAGTGTTTTACAAAGAACAAGCAAATTGAACCAAAATTCAAACTAAATTAGCTTTGATACCAATGAAAGATAAATTCGTGTAAGATATATATGAACATATGTATATACTTACTTGTTTAACGGAATTGAAAGTTAAAATTTGACTTGAATTACTGGTCATTAAATAAAATCATAATACGAAAATTATTTATTTTCAAAGTGTAAGTTTTTAAACACACCAAGTGCGAGAATTCTTTTTGCAAGTTGTTTGATTGGCGATCTCTATCCCTTTCTCTTAATGTTCTTTTATTACTCTCTTCTAGTAAATTTATTTAATGGCCGAATGCTATATATTTCATAAGAGATATGGCCGATAATTTATTGGTTTTAAAAATCAAAATTTAATTGCGGTAGTTCATTTCTAAGAAGCAAAAATGTCCTGTGGCAATTGATGATAGTGGGTGCTAAAGTCACCTATTATAGGCGGATCCCACCTCTTTTCTTATGGTATTTATTTATTAATAAAAATTTATCAAAAATTTTATTAAAAATATTTATTTAAAAAATATATTAAAATTTTTAAAAAAATTATATAACAAAATCTTTTAATTTATTAATTTATTTAATTATTTTTAATAAAAAATTTTATAAATTTTATTTAAAATACTTCAACGAACTCTTTATCAATTTTGGACATCTCAGAGTTAGTTCCCCCGTCCCGACGTAGGGAAAGGCACGAATGCAGCATTGCGCGTTGAATAGCTGTTAGCTATAGTTAGCTAGGAAAGCAAAAGGTATAGAAAGCAAATTTTCGAGTTCCTATGCAAAAGTATCTCAATTTTGTTAGCATATATAGGCTTTAAATAAAATCTTTGGTGGTCCAACAAAACCTGAATCTCTCACAAAAAGTACAGAAAGACGACTGGCGGGAGTGCAACAGAAATGCAGAAGTGATTTTAACCTTTTTCTCTTTCTAAAAGCTTTATGAAAATGATTATTCCGATCAGTTTTTTTATTTTTAATACGATAAGGGTATTTTAAATCTTGTTTGGATTTTTTTTTTTGCATAATTTTATAAATGCATTTTCTATATCGATTAAATGCATTTAAAATTTTATCAGAATATTTCTTACAAAGCTCAAAATTAAATTCATTAAAAAAATTTTCTTTTTTTTTAATACTAAAAAGTTTAGAGTAAAAAGAAACTTTCTTTTTTCAATATTAAAGGAGATTGCAAATATTAAACAAGACTTACATATTTGATTTATAGATCATCTCTAAAAAATGTTGTTAATTGCGAAACTCAAATATAAATTTTATAAATAAAATATTTAAAATTTACCCACTCAATTAAGGATATTAATGGAAAGAACATGAGACGAGTAAAGTATTCTTCATTTTTTCTTCAAATTTTTATATTATACTCGTTATCGAATTCATATTCAATGAATATTTTAAATTTATTTTCATCATCATCCCTATTAATATTTAATGCATATGAATAATCTTTATATCAAAATTTATTTTTTAACTTTTTATTGTATTTTGTATATTTACGTAATTTTTTTTATAAATATATATTAATATATTTTTTAAATAAAAATATTTTTTTCTAATTAATTATAAATAATAATTTATATTATTTAATAAAAAATTTATTTAATAAATATTTATAAACATATGTAAAGTAAAGGTAAATACGGACACTATATCATCTATTTTCATTCCTGTAATTGATCAAATTTAAAATATCTATCTTTATTTTCATAATATAATATATATTTTTATCCGTTTTTGATAAAACATCGAATCTCCATCGAATATGGATAAAATTGGCATCTAAACCCAACTAAAATTAACCGATGCTAAATTTTCTTTCTTTTATCAACTGAACTAAACATTAGTGGTGATGGATCCCAGTTTTCACTGCTGAGTTTACTACCCTGAGACAGGGTAAAATACCCCTCTTGTCATCTATATATGATATTTCCTTTACATATGCAAAGAACAATACGCAACCGTAGCCTAATAAAAACGCCCAAAAATAAAATCTTTGCTGCCCTCCGGGCTTAGTTTTTTCCCACCATCCCCACCTCTTTCTCTTTCTGCATTTTATCTTCAAATCTCCCCTCGCTTCTTCATAGGAAAATGTCGAATATATTCTGGAAAAACATTCATCGCTGCTTCACAAGGCTGAACGTGGAACATGAATCTTCAATCTTACCACCATCACCCATAAAACAAGATTGCACAACTTCATCAATAACACTTCCCAAAAACTTCAACTCCCTTTATGACATGTCTTCATCAGCCTCAACCTCCAAGTCCCTTTTGACTCCCTCTACTGACACCGACTTCCTGTCCTCTGACTCCGGTTCTGACGCCGAGTCGCCCCCTGATTTCGCCACTATATTTGCTTCCCAGCGTTTCTTCTTCTCTTCTCCAGGTCGTTCCAACTCCATCATCGAGTCACCTGACACAAGGCCCGAAGCAGAGTTTATTACGGAGACACTACCGCTGGATGGAGGCGTTGCAATCAAGAAATACTCACCGGACCCATACAAAGATTTCAGGTTTTCAATGCAAGAAATGATCGAAGCAAGAAATTTAACTGACGTGAAGAAGGACTGGGCATTCCTTAATGAACTACTCCTTTGTTACCTTACTTTAAACCCCAAAAACACCCACAAGTTTATTATTAATGCTTTTGCTGATGTTGTTGTTTGCTTACTGTCATCATCCCAGGAATCTGATAGCCACCCCAGACCTGAAAACCGCCGCCGGTGATACTCTCTTTTGCCAATTTCCCTCCCTTCTGCTTTTCCTTTTCTTTCCTAGTGAAAAGTTGTTTAAAAAAAAAAAAACAATGAAAATATTGGCGGTTGCTTTTGTTTTTTGGACTCTCGCATGGGAATTAATTACTTTGTCTAATAATAATAAAAAAAAGCATGTTGGATGCAAAAGGACAAAGAAAATTACTGTCTTTGATAATTGCAAACTCAAGAAGCATGGGATGTTGATGTCTCGAGACATGTTGCTGTAATTTTTGCACGTTGGCCGTGTTATGTAAAAAAAAAAAATTGTGCTGGTTAATTCGGCCCATGTTCATGCAAAAAAAATCGGTGTAATTTCTTGTTAATATTGCTCCTCCTTGGTTGAATATTGGGAATGGTGAGTTCTTGGGGAGCCAAAGTTCTTTTAGTGTTCTTGAACTTGTTTGTGGTCCATGGATGCATTGAACTTGTTGGGAAGTTTTGCACACATAATCACGAGGTTGGCTCCCTTCATGGAGCTGTACTTCGGACAACTTAGCTGCTACACGTCAGATCGTTTAGTGATGATTATTGTAATAATTGAAGTCGAATTCTAAGTATAGTTGTGCAGTTTTGTAATTATCCAATGTCATTCTTGGGCAGATAAGTAATACAAAGACAAATAATGCATAATCAAACAAAGTTTACAAATGATATAAGTGGAGAGCTTTTTATTTTTTATTTTTTATTTTTTTCAAAATCCCAGATTGAATATAATAACATAGTTTAAGGAGATGTGCCTAATTTTATTTTATTTTATTTTATTTTATAAAAAGAATCAAAGCGAATGTAAGTGTCGAAAATTAAACTTCAATCTTACGAACATCCATCTCTTAAGGGAGATTGGTGAATACAAGTTTGAGACGTGCCCAATTTGTTAGAATAATAGAAGGTTAAAATACGTGGGCGGAACTAGGGGCAGTAACCGCCCAATGTTTCTAAAATTTATTATTTTTTAAATTTAAAATTTCTTATATTTATATAGAATTTAATTTTAGATAAATTTATACGAATAAAAAAAATTATAATTTTGCCTCTTAAAGATAAAATATAAGATTTTCGTCTCTCCAAACTGAAAATTCCGGTTTTGTTATTGTTAAAATAAAAGGTGGCTTCAATGACATCCAATAGAATTTTTAGTGATACAAATAGAAGACTACGTAGCTGCTGGAAGGATTATATACCTTCATAAGCTATCCAAAGAGGGCTCTCAATGCTTGAGGGTAAATCTTGGAATGTAATACTGTTTCATGGAAGAGAGCAAGAGACTGACGAAAGAGTATTGGAAAGCCATAAATTACATGGAAGAGAGCAAGGGATGGGATTTGTTTCAAGAATTAATATTGAGAAATTTGAGAGGGTGGTTTGCTCTTTACTTATCTTATAGGTGATTAGAAGCTAGAAGGGGAGACAAACCAAGAGGATCCAAAGAGAGATGCTAACAACTGCAAGAAAAAGAATGAATTAATGCTTTAATGTTTACCGTTTAATTAATTAATAATTAATCATCTCTAAAGTTAGTTGGTTTAGGTAAGGTTAACACCAGACCATTTGTCCTTAAGTGTCTCCATTATTAAATTTAAGACTTATTTTAAGCTCTTGAGTATTTTGACATTTTGTGGGATGAATACCTCAATCCAATGTCAAAATCATAGTATGGATACAGAGAGATGTTATAGATATTGAAATTTAAATCTCGAATTTATTAGATGTCATCTCTTAAAGATTATTGTATAAATCAATTAAATTAAATTTTATATTTATGTAGAAACTAAGATGATCTTTATTTGGAAAGGCAAAAAAATTGAATACCCTTGATAGCACTTTGTTTAGATTATTACTATTGTTAGGTAAGTGGGGAAAAGGGTAACAAATGAAGCTAAGAAGAAAATGAGTTATGATAGAAGAGGTTGAAATATGAGGCCTCCCAAATACTAAAACAAGTATGGAGAATCTTAATATTGTTTATATGGTTGTGGTTTACTACTAAAAGACACTGTTTTGAAACAAGAGCCTGAACAGGAAAAGTGTAACCAACATGCTTGGAGCTTTTACTCACCCAAATTAACAGAAAAATTAACCAGCCAATTATATAAATGCCCAGATGGCTTATCTTGTCTGCACATAGGTCTTAACACTAGGATAGTGGCTTTTTTTAGTCACAAAAATTTTCTCTAAAATCTCATTCAAGTACAAGAAAACTACACAATCTATCAACTCTACCTTAATTCAAGGAACATATCACCCATAAATATTGTATCATAATTAATCAATTATGATTCATAATTAGGTAAGATTCATTAAAATATTATGTAAAATTAATATTTATAAGTGATAATTTTTTTTTGTTATAAATAGTTAATTATAAGATTGTTGTAATAAAATATTATAGATAAAATGGTCTCATTATTTCTAATCACACTTGAAAAGTAGAAGTAAGTTGGAGAAATAGATTAAAGGGGGAAAATGTAAAAAATTTATGTTTAATATTGAAGTTTTTTGCTTCTTCCAAAATATTAATTTATTGTTGTTGTTGTTGTTGATTTGATTTATTTATTCATTTTTTATATATTAAAAATTATTTAATTTCAAATTTAATTTTTACTGATAAAAAAATTATTTAATTATAAATGTTATCAAGTATAGCACCCTCTTGTATATAAATATAACCTAGCTATATGTATACATATATGACAACGGAAAAAAAGATCAATTTTGCTAGAGCTCAAACCCAAGAATTTTCAAATAGAGAATATACCAAAAAAAAAAAAAATCAAAAGCATTTGAGCTTGAGTGACAAGGATAAATGAAATTTTGTGTAAAAATTCTAAGTTAGATTCATAATTAATGTTATCTCTACAATGAGTAACTAATAAACCAATCACCTTTCCATCCTTATGTAATAAAACAATTCAAAATATAAGAATAATTTATATTAGACATGTTAATTTATATATATAGTTATATTTATTTATTTTATATTAAATATAATAAAATGCAAAAATTATTGTTTTATAATTTTTATTAACACATTAAACATGAAATATATTTTTAATTTTTGATAAATATATTATAAAATTTATTAAATTTATAAATCATACATATTATTTTTATATCTTTTTCATATCATTAATAAAATTATGAAATATGCATCTTTCCATCATGTCAAGTCAGTGTAGGTAACAACAAATGTTGCCCAGTTTACTCCATGTTCCTATATCATGACGAGTACTTAAATTACTATTTACTTTTCTTTTTGTATTGTTGGCATTGCCAAATGCCAACCCACATAAGTACATATTGAAACATATGAAAGTTAGCTACATAAACACTGTAGCTAGAACAGGAGTTGACAGTTGTTTTTTTCTTCTTTTTTCATATTTGGGATCAAAACGACATTGTAAGGTACTAAAAAGGAGGGCCATTTTGAATGTTTGATTAACGTTTGGAGCAATGCCAACAGAAAGACAAAAACCAATAAAACTTGAAAAGACCTGTACTTTGATATCAAATAGTTGCAAAAATAATGCAAGAGAGAAAACAGGCTGAAACAGAAGTCCAACAGAGAATGGTTTGACCTTCTCAATCAACTCTCTAAACTGATTTCTTGGACCTAGAGATCTTTTCTTTCGGCCCGAGTGGACCCTGCTGCACTCTTGCATGAATTTCAAACAGCAGAATCAACCCCACATTTACATGTTATAAAACAGCCAAGTAGGTTTAATAGAAAATTTGATAATTTATGTATATATATATTATATTCGTTTTGTATTAAATATATATAAAATATAAATAATTATTGTATTAAAATCAGGTGATATATCAGATATAAATGTAGTTTTAAATTTTTATTAAATTTGTATATAATTTTTATTAAAATTTAAGTCATATTACTTTTATGTAAGGTCAACATATCATATTTAAAACTATCAAACGTATTAAGTTGAATTTAAAATATGTGAAAGAAAGAAAACAAGTAGCTTTGGGGATGAAGAAATGGGATGTTTTAATTTTTAAACGTTATTTTTCCTTCAAAAAATGTACTGCAAAAGCTTCTCTCAAAATTGTTTCCATAAGATGATTTGGTGTTTGTATTCTGTTGATAAGTTACTATTTGTGCTCTTGTTTCGTGGGTTTGTCTTCCTCGGGAATTGGGTTGATTTGAATAGCATTTTTTTCTGCTGTGGCCAATTGAATGTATGTGGTTGTTGTTTGCATATGGCATTGAACCGAGCACATTTGCACGCCAAAATTTTAAATCCATTTGGTCATTGTCCGTTGAGATTTGGATTGTAGAGATTGTATAGATTGTGGAGTTAATTTTTTATAATTAATTTCCTGATTTTTGCAGATTTACTTTTCTAATTTAGCTAAACTTGTTTTAAATAAATGTATATTTCTCATTCATGAAGAACAATTCGAATACGATTTTTCAATCTCCATATTTTCTCAACATAATTGTATTTTTCTAATGAACATAAACATTGATACATCCCTGATTCAGTTCCAGCTCTTCTTTATTCTATCAATTGTTCTGAAAAATATTGGGCAAAACTGCCTTAAGTGCTATATATATAATAGATCATACTCCAACTCAAATCCTCATTAATTTTTCTCCTTCTGAACATTTGTTTGACAAACCTCCTGATTATTGTACACTTAAACCTTTTGGGTCTGTTTGTTTTATACTTCTTTAAACATATGAACACAATAAGTTCAAACCACGTGCTCGTATTTGTTGTCTTTTGGTTATGAAATTGAGCACAAAGGTTATCGTAGTTGGGTTCCTATTTCCAGTAAATTACACATTTCTCGACATGTTGCTTTTTGGGAAGATAATATGTTTTATTCTTTATCCAAATTTCATTTCTCCTTTTTTTTTTTACTTTCTCTCGATTGATCCATCTCTCGAGTTATTTTTCTAATTTGATGAAAATACAATTATGAGCTCCACCAAACTCCTACCCTTGCTCTTACTCCTTTGGAATCTGATCCAGTTATTGATGCTGTACTTGCTCCCTCTATTCATCGTTCTACTCCGATAGAAACTCCCCATTATTCGAGTGCTCATCATTGTTTTTCTAATATTGTTAATCTGCACGAATTTTAATCTTATCGTTAAGCTAGTACTAACCCTCATTGGCAGCAAGCTATGACTGTAGAAATTCAAGCTCTTTAAGAAAACTCATCCTTGGAATTTAGTTGATCTTCATCTTGGCAAGACTACGGCTGGTTGTAAATGGGTTTACAAAATCATAACCCGCTCAGATGGATCTACTGAAAGATATAAAACTCGTTTAATGGCCATGGATTATACTCAAGTGTATGAAATTGATTATGCGGAAACCTTTGCTCCTGCAGCTTGGATAACATCTTTGGGTAGCTTGCTAGCCATTGCTGCTGCTAAACGTTAGAATCTTTTTCAAATGTATGTAAAAGATGTTTTTCTCAATGGTGATTTCCAAGAAAATGTATACACGTTGCCTCCACCCGATTATTCTCATTCTCATCATAAAGTTTGTAAACTTTCGACGAGTTTTATTTGGTTTGAAATAGACACCTAGTCACCTAAAACTTGGTTGCTAAATGGAGTTTACTATTGCTCAATTAGGTTTTACTTCCAAACCAAATAACTCAGCTTTATTTGTTCGACATACTTATCAGGTTGATTTCTTTCTTTTTTTTTTTTTTCTCTACGTGGATGATATGATTATCACTGGTGATAATCCATCTTACATTACTAAATTAATAAAGTTTTGTAATTCAAAATGAAAGATCTTAGCACTGTCTGCTATTTCTTGGGGTTTGAAGCATTTTCTAACTCTAATCATTATTATCTTTCTTAGGAAGTATGCATCTTATTTACTTTTTCGGGTTGGTCTTACTGATAGTACAATAGCCTATACTCTTTTGAAGCCTAATGTTAAGCTTACTTTGATGGATGGCACATTGGTTTTGAACTTACTTTATATCGCCAAATTATTGTTAGTATGATATATCTCACCATGACTCATAATCAAATTTTAATTAGAAACTTAGTGTTTGAATTGTTTTTTTTTTATTCGGTTTAATTTAAATTCAGATATTTTATGTTTTAATTTAGTTTAATTTGATTTTTTGATAAAAAAAAAGAAAATTTGAAAATATCCGAACATAATTATATTTTTTTATTAGATTATATATATTTTAAATTTTTATAAAATAAAATAATTATTTTTATATTTAAATCTATTTAAACATATTTAAAATAATGTGAAAATAATAGCAAAAAAAATTAAAATAATTAACTTTCAAAAAACCGATAAATCTAATTGAATAAAATTAAGTTCAGATCAATTCAAGTTTTTAAAAAAATCAGTTCGAATTCATAATCAAATTTTAAAAATCCACAATATTATGTATTAACTAAAAGAACCAAATCTGATATGAACTATCACCCCTATCTGATACTGCTTATATTGTTCATCTACTGAGCTCATTTATGCTTGCTCCTTATTCAACTTATTTCTCAACAGTTCTTGGAATTCTCCAATATGTCATCAGCACACCGTTTCATGGACTTCAGATGTGCTCGATCTAGTACTGAAAAATGTCGCGCTGTTGCTGATGCCACTTCAGAATTACTTTGGCTTCACAGTTTATTAAAAGATATGGGTATCTCACCATCCTCTGCCACTAGACTTTCATTGTGATAATCACAGTGCTATTCTAATTACTCAGAATGATGTGTTTCATGCGCGTATAAAGCATAGGGAGAATGATTATCATTTTGTACACTATTTTGCACAAGGGAGTGATTTTATGACTTATGACTTATGTATCTTTTTCGAATTATAACTGCTGATATTTTTTACCGAAACAAAATTTTTAATAGTTTTCAAGACTTAATTAACAAACTCAAACTGGTATCTACTATAACAACTTAAGTTGACTTTTCTTCTAACATACAGTTTCTTAAAGTTTTATGTACGTTGGACACTGTCTTTGTTCTTGAATGAATTGGCTTTAGCTTTTGGATATCTTTAGCGGTAAATTTGATTGCAAATTTATGTTTTCCGGTTCCCTAAACATGGCAATAATAGGATTACCTCATCAATAAGCATTTCAGTTCCAGGATTTAGGGATAGTGAGTGAATGATACAAAGTTGCGGTTGCTTCATCAACTAACCCACATATAACTAAAACATTTGACGCCAATCAGCCGATTTTCTTTTGCACTTTACTCGACATTCCAGAAGAGAAAGGAGGAAAAACCCGCTTCATTACAATATGAGTAGCATTGATCACTTGCCTTCTTCTCGGCAGAAAATCTGTAGTAGAAGTTATTCCTACCATGAAGAGAATGAAAATGCATCTGCTTGTTATAAGCTAATATTGCATCTGAAAATGTAGTCGAGATATAATCAAGTGGACTTGATAACAAAACCAAGACAGCCTAATAAATGCCTTTTAAGTTGTAGATGCCTGAGCTGCTTTTTTGGGTCTTCTTTGTTTAAGCTTAACCTTCACATTTAAACCATTATCAATTATAGACTGAAGAACTATCTGAAGCTTCCCCTCTAGTCTATCCCCTTTTCTTGGATTGTAAATCACATAATGGATATCATCATCCAATGCTCTCTGAGCTAAAATCTCTCCCACAGCAACACAAGCAGATGAATTTCTAGTCCAACTCAAAGTCAAATTTCATATCCTTAGAAATGGAATGAGCTACAGCAACAACCTTGCTAGTTGCCCGGTGAACAATACAGGCACGAACAGATGCTTTTGATACATGAATGTCAAGGCAAAACGGTCCATGGTAAGGACCAGTAAGTTGATTAAAAGTGGGAGTCATAACCTTCTTTTTCTCAACAGAACAAATCTCCACTTCGTCAAGAAGTTTAACATTTGACTTCTCATTCCTTTTGCTTTCTTTAAGATCATCCTTCTTCTTTAAAGACTCTTTGTTTTCGCTTTCTTTAGGATCATCCTTATTCTTGGAACCTTTCTTCCTGTGAAAGTCGTAAGTATACTCCTCGAGGAAAAACTACGTAATCTTGTAAGGAAACCAGAATTCCCGATTGACGTGAATGCAACGGCTTTTCTAAGCAAATATAATGTCATTTTAGTTGGGGTTGTTTGTTGGCAGAAAAGAAGCGAAATTGGCAGGACTAAAATAGCTTTCAGTGGCAAATCATCAAATAGTTGGTAGACCAAGAAAGATTTGCCTCTTCCAAAAACAATGGAAATGGAAATAAAATTTCAAGGTTGGAGCCTTGGAGGTGTTTTTTAATGAGTAAAGCCTACTTTTACTTCAAGAAACAATCTCCTAAGCTCCTAACACTGATGAGTCTATGGGTACATAGTTGGGAAAAAAGGAGAAAAACTGAAGGTGCGAAAATTTAGAGTCGTGGAATGTGAGAGGAAAAGTAGGATGCTTCAGCCTTCAGGCCTTGCTTCAGGATCACCCAAACACTTGATTAAAGAGCTGCTCCATCGGATCTCGATCTTTTTTGCATGAGATTGTGGATGGAATGAAACATACTCAGATTGCTCGTAAATTGACTTTATTTTATTTATATGGTTAACGTTGGTTCTTATAATAAAATATTTAATATGATATTAAAATTTTAAAAATTGTTAATATAGTAATTAAAATATAAATTTAACGTGTATGAAAAATAAATTATCTTTTTAATATTACATTAATTATAAATTTATAAGTTAAATAATACATTAAAAATTTTAAATTTAAGATACTAAAAGATTCCATTATAATTTAAAAACCAATGTATTCATACCTAATTATTCCTTAACCTATTTCGATAACTTCATGTAATCATGTGGATCGGTATCGATCAGCATCCTTAATCTTTTGACGTAATCCTTAACGAAGTTGCAGATTTCGTTGACTGGTTCACTGTTGCTTCAAAGTTCTAAGTTTGTACCTATTTATTAGAGAGCTTAAATACCAGAGTTAGTAGTGTAAATGAGCTTCTATAGTTGGGAGCTTATTACTCAAACTCAACTCAATCCCAACTCATGCAATTCAAATTTTTATTTTTAATATGTTTTAAATATATCAATATTAACATATATTTTTGTTATATTTATAAGAAATAAAAAAACTTTAATTTTCCCTCAATTTGAGCTCAAGCATAAATGATTTGATTTCTATCTTCAGTGGAACATGAAGTAAAAATTTAAATTCTGTTACAGGTTTTAGCTCGGCTTGATTACATCCTAACCCACTGTTTGATAGATAGAATGAATCCCCCATCCCGTCGGCCTCTTTCTCTTTCTGTTCCCCACTTCTTTCTTTTCTTCTTTCTCATAGCCAGTTGCATTGGCGTACAACACTAACCCATGTAAAATAATGTCCTTGCCAAGACATCTCAAGGCTATACAGTGGACTGGACACTAAATCAGGTTTAGATTTTTGAGACCTACAGTCACCGTCTACCTTCCAGGAAAAAGGAATACGCACGTTCAATGGAATGAAGCAGCTCCTAGTAATGATTAAACCACCTCTTTGATTTAAAAAAAAAAAAAAATTCGAACCACCAAATAGCCTTCCCTGATGGCATTTGGTTCTATTTGAACGCAACTAAAGGACATGGATGTAAGGGCTCAGAAAAACAGAATAACATCTTTCTACAACTAATCCTACATGCTTGTCTTGAGTTTAGACATTGTTATACTTCCATCGTGATTACTCCACAATCACCTAGTACTAAAGTTTAATCAACATTAGAAATACAGCTTCTCACTATGGCAAAGCAAGAAGCAGAACAGTTATAATTAACACACAGACATCGCTACCATTAAAACGGTTAGTGATTACAAACCATTCAGAAAGAAACTTGGATTGGTTGATAGTCATTATATCAGTGGTTACCATCTCTCCAGAGTCGTCATTGTCTATCGGTAGTAAGCCTGCTGATAAGCTGGTGCCAAACCATTGCCATAACCCCCATATGCAGGATAGTTCATGGGAGCTCCAGGGTAAGAACCCGCAAGGGGAGGAGGGGCTGCTTCTGGTGGGTAGGCATAGGGATTGGTGGGTGGGCTCCTGCTTCCGTACATGGCAGGTGGTGATGGGTATGCTGGGACTGCAGCAGGATACTGTGTGTGTGAGGGAGACCTGACAAATGCAGGAGGTGCAGGAAAAGAGGAGACATATGCATTCATCAAACGTCCAGCTTTAGCTGGAGGCATTGGACCACCGTTACTAGCCCGGGTTCGTTTGTTAGCAGGGACTGCAGCTGGCTTTCTCTTCTCAGTCTTAGTCTTCTCTAGCTGCTCAAGGCGTTTCTTGAGGTTTTCAGGTGAAAACTCAGCATCAAGTTTGTACTCTTCGATGCACTTGATGACAGCCCGCAGTGCTGATTGCTCTTTGCGTGCAGCAAGTTGCTGCAAAAATCAAGAAAAAGACATTACTTATTAATTGAAACGTAACTGCTAGATACGAAGAAGGATTTAAGAGGTATAAACGACCAATCAATCTCATCAACCTATTAGCCAATAGTTGATAGTCCATTTCATGGTATTTTAGCACTAATTAGGAAATGAGAAGAAAAGAAATGAATTTAAAGAGCTTTAATGCATGTTTCTTTAGATCTGATCCAGAGATAATCCCACATCCCACATCCCCATTCCCCACCACAAAAGAGAAACATGAAATGACGATACTATCCACCAATATTTGGCATGCTTATCGTACAAAAACATCATAGTTTAATTTATTTCAACAAATAGGCAAATATATGACTGCAGTAAAACAAAAGAATTAGGCATTCTGCTTACAGCAAACCTTGAGAGCAAAACCTGGCATCAAATATTTAATCAAGAAAACGAAAAGGATAATCCAAAATCATAAATAGTAAAGAGTAAAACAAATTATCAATATGAGTAAAAAGGTGTATACCGCAGCCCTGCCCACATTATTGGGATCTTCTAAAATAGAAGATGCAGCCTTCTTTGCATCCCTCAAGAAAGCTTTCAGCAGAGGTACAGGGGGGAACTTGTCCACAAGGCCAACTTCATAAGTGAAATGAACTGCATCAAGCTGCTGTCCCTTACTGATCAATTCTTCAATCATGTCTGTATAAAAGATTTAATGGCGTTAGAAACTCAACCTTATAATTGTAACAATGGATCAATTCCAAATACATATGGGAAAAACCCATAGAAAGCATCAGCAAAAGCACAAAAGTCCATTATAAGCAACATTTTCAATGAAATGGTGGCCATGTTAAGGATTAAATAGTGATACAGACAAGAAAAACAGCATAGCAAATTGGAACCTGAATCTTTACTTGTTGAGTTATGCAAGCTACATCTATTTGATTGCAATAACGACACCTCTGAATTCACATTTTTCTCAGTAACAAATTAACAGAACTCTTGACTTCAACAAAAAACTTGATATATATCCAATCCCATGAGCGTCTAGCTTCACCTATCTCAGCATAAAGTTCTAGTTCTTACCTTTTTTGAACCGCAACTAATAGGTACACTCTTTACAAGAAGCAAAACAATTCCCCAAATACTAAAATTGCATCTAAATATTAGTCCCCAAATGGTCCTCTGAAGGCAGACCATATATCTTCCAAAAACACCAAGCAACAGAATAATATACATATATTGCCAACTCTCCAACACTTGAAATCACCAATGAACAAATTGCAGACAAGCATGAGCCATCTCAAAAGCTTACAAAAGAAAAGGCACATGCTTTACCAACATCCTTGGTTATAAGTCACTTAATTATGCTAGTAAACTATTGCTCCTGACTCTTCATTTTTGCCAGAGTAACTATGTCCGGCAAATATCAAACCGGGATGCCTGTAGAGTTTCGGCTCCAATCCTCCAACTATAACAAAAAACTTTTGAAAAATTGAACATACCCCGTGTAGGAAACATACAGGTATCTAACACTCGCTCACAGATACAAGCAACATATGAAATGCCCTAAATATCTTATCATTAGAACTCTTGAGTTAGTTCTGAAAGTTCTGCCGTCAAGTTCAAATTAATCAGACAATATAACCACTTTCACCACAATATCATCGTGAAACGTAAAAAATTCCAGTGCTTAAGCTACAACATGTTTGAGACTCTATCGTACTCTTACTAACAGGAATTCAAATCATAAAAACATATATAAAAAGAACGTAATTTCATCTCAAGAAAAAAAATCGCATACCAGGCATTTTATAACCGAGGCCAAGGGAAACAGCAAGTTTAGGCATTTGTTTTCTCCAAGCAGAACCAACAACAAGCTTCCTATAAAGCTCCAGATCCTCTTTCTTAACAATCCCAAACGTAACCAAATGTTGCAAAAAGGTATGAACATCTGGAGTCTTAACATTCTCAATCCCTCCTCTCTCTTCAAGGCTCTTTTTCCACGTTTCTGCGATTTCATTCGCCTTCTCCTTCACACTCGGCGTAACCAGCATCCTCGATTTTCCGATCACTGGATCAACCACCACCGGAATCAAGCTTTCCAGAATCAAAACACAAGCCCATCCTAAATCATTCCCTCTCTCATTCCCTCTTTTATCTATCGGAAACACCTCCGATATGGCCTCCATAACGAACCTCGCCGGATCGACGCATTCCGATAAAGCTATCGGAATTTTCTCTCTCAACAAATCAATTTCTTTCTTTTTGCCAGTCACGAAGTTCCACAACTCTTTAGCTTCCATTTTCAAGCATGTTGATTTTAGGAGTTGCAAAAGGCCGTCTCCGTCGTCGACTTCGCCGTCGGGATTGTCTTCGACGTCATCATTAAGGGTTTTCACCGCAGCTCTAGTGTGGAACTCGACTCGGTTCATAGCGATCTTAACGCTGTCTTCGATGCTGAGTTCACGCTTCTTGAGTGATTCGAGGGAGGCCTTGGTCTCCGAGTCTAGTGTTTCGATTTTGCGTTTCAAGGCCTCCGATTGTCTCATCAGGTTTTGCTCGAGTGAGTTCATGTGATCGGAGAGTTCTTTCCAGAGAAGAGTGCAGCTCGTCATCAGGGAAGTCTGACGCTGGAACTCGTCGAAACTCGGTTGAGTTAACTCGGTCAACTCGCCTGGATCGGGTATCGACCCCATGGTTCTTGAACTTTCGTCTTTCTTTAACTCGTTCGGTGACTCAGTCGCTGAAACTTACGGAAAGAAAAAAAAGAAAGAAGAGATTAGAAACCCCAGCAAGCGAGAAAGACAGTAAGATAAAAGCTTAAGCTGATGCTGACGTGGGTATTTTAAAACAAGACACGTGTATTTCAAAAGAAAATGACGGTAATGATTCTCCTACCCTAGACTGCAGGTGTACAGGATAAGGGGTGCGCACGCCGGACGATGGACCTAAAATGCGCGGGTAGGGTGAAGGTGCGTAGGATAAAGACAAGGGAGGTGTTTGGTTGGTGTTAAGAAACAAGAGTTGGAGTGCTTTCTCGGAAACCGAAGTCAGATCAAAAAAGATAAAGAAAAGCAAACAGGGAAGAGAGAGAGAGAGGGAAAAAGCTGAGGAAAGTAAAGGATCGGTGGGCCAGTGCGGAGGGGACTGAACCTAACCACATGGGAAGAGTCAGAAAAAGTAATCAGGAAGGGGAAAAAAATAGAAAAAAATATTGAAGATAAACAAGAAATGGAGAGGAAGATGAGAAGGGGGGAGAAAGGAAAGGAAATTCTCTGGTGAACTCTGAAAATGGGATTATGAGAACAGGGCACGCGCATTTGTTTTTAATAAAAAAGGAAAAATCACATCAAAGATTAAAGATTGTTTTATTTGAGATGAAATTAATCACATCAAAGATTAAACTGTTTTATTTGAGATGAGATTAGTTTTTGTTAGGGTAAGTTGAGGTGATTATGGGTCGGTTAGATTTGTTGGAAATATATATTTGTGATTAATCATTTATGTGTTTATTTAGATTTGATTTAATTTAAAATTTTGAATTTAAAAATTTTTTAAATTTGGTTTAAATTAAAAAAATAAATTTTAAACTTACTTATTAAATTTAATTTATATAATAAAAAATTTTAAAAATGTGATTAAGCTAAATTTAATAAGATTATATTAATTTACATTTATATAAATTAAAAATAAAAATTAAATTTAACAAAAACTATATTTTTTATTTTTTATTTTTATATATATACAAATTAATTTATATATAATTCACATATATATAATTTATATATATGTGAATGTGAGTTGAACCGAACTTTAAATCTTTTGTTTAAAATTCGATCTAAAATTTAAATGAATTTAAAAATTAATTAAAATTTATTTAATGAATTTTAATATTTTATTTAAATTTTTTTAAAACTTGAGCAAACCTTTAAATTTAGACAAATAATTCAAACCTTAAACAAATCCAAAGGTAAGTAAGAAGATTGAAAATAATGACGATGAAATTAATTATTATAACTAAAATAATTGATTGGATTTTGATTTAATTATTTTGATTAATATATAATATTACATATTTTTTAAAATTAATTTGAATTTGAATTAATTTTTTTAAATCGATCCAATTTGAATTATCAGTTTAGTTTATCAAAATTTAAAATTTTTAAATTTTTTAATATAATTTTTAATATATTAAATAAATTTATATATAAAATAATTATTTTATTTTATAAATTTTAAAATATCTATTATTAATAAAAATATATAATTTTATTTAAATTTTTTTTATTTTTTAGTTTTCAATTTAAAAATCGATCCAAATTTAATATAAATATTTAATATCTAAACTTAAAATAAATCAAATAAAAAAATTTGATATGAGCCACCTTGAGCATAACATTTTAAAATGGTTTTTCTCACCTTTAATTACAACGGTGACATTGATTATTATGATAGTGAGACTAAAATTAATAGTATGATATATATTTGAATCAAATGCATCAATGATAGTAAAATGAATTATAATGAAAAAATAAATGATTATTAAGGTCCTATTTGGTGGATATGATACAATACTAATCATTTTATATTATATTTAATTTATATTTAAAGAAAGAGATAGAATTATATAAAAGATTAATTATTTTCTTAATATAAGAGGATTTAATCTTTTAAAAATGAAGATGATTATTTTTAATTTATAAGATTGAACTTATATGTCTTATTATATTTTTAAAAATTATATCAATAATTTAAATTATATAAACTTTGAAAAAAATAATTTTGACTAATAAATAAATTGTATTATCATAATCTTTGCATATATTAAATATAAGATAAGATGATATTATTTTATTTAATTTTATTTATAATATCATATTATAATCTTATGTATCAAACGTATTTTAAGAATATTAAATTAAAATTTATATATAATAAAATTTTAAAATTATTTAATATTTATAAAATTAATAAATACTTAAAAAATATTAAACTTTTTATGTCAAATAATAATTTTATTAATAAATAATTAAAAATAAGAGTAATATATCAAATGATATATTTTTAAATTTTTTATTAATTAGATAGTTATTTATTTTTAGTTAAAATAATAATACAATAATAAATTTTATTTTTAATTCATAAAATAATATTTATTTATTAATTTATTATTTATAGTATAATAATAATTTTTATTTATTAAATTATTATATAATAATTAATAAAAATTTATTTATTATATTAGATTAAAATATTTTTAAATTTTTTAATAAAAAATAAAATAACAGTCGACTGCTCTGTAAACATAAAAATGAAAGAAAAAAAACCAATTGACCACTGGCTCTCCGATAACCAACTGAGATGCGAACCGATGAGATGCTCCCACTATATCATGCCGTAAGAGAACGAAATGGATAACCGTTGTTATTGAGAAAAAAAAAAAAAAGAAAGATCCCAACCGTGTCGCACCAACCCTCGGATGGCTTTCAAACGGAACCCTAGTAACTTGGGTGATGGGACCCTTTTTTCTCAGAGATGTACACTTTTGGCACGTGAGCACGAGAGGTCAATGATGGTGTTTCGTAATGGGTGGAAATTAAAATATGGGAAAGGTTAGGTGATTGGTTTTCCTCAAGTGGTTGAAGATTTTGAATTGCGTTGCGGATTGGCGATAAGGCTTTGGAAAATTTCAATGATGATTTTGGTTTCCATTTATTTCCTTCGTTTCAAATTCAAAAGCATGTTTTGACAATAGGAGCCTCGAGATTGAATTCTTAAGAGTTAATAATTTATGAATTGATCAGTAACTAATTAATTTTGATAGCTTATTTTAAAAGAGATAATTCTCAATATTAGTATAGGAGTTATAGTTTTGTATTTAGCTTCACAAAATTTTTTCTATCCAAATATAAAATTGAAAATTAGGTCGTGTTTGTATGATAGGAATAGAATTAATATTATAAATAATCTTTAAACTATAATAATATATTTAATTTGATATTAAATTTTAAAAATTTTTAATATAATATTTAAATTATAGATTTATTAATTAAGACGATATTAATTGATAACTTTAAATAATAATAAGTAATGAATAAATAATTTTTTAAATATTATATTAAAATTTTAAAAATTAAATAGCATATTAAATATTTTTGTTATAATTTAAAAATAAATCTGATAAAATATAAATTTGTAAAGGTTTATTGTGTATAGACTTAAAATGCATAATGCAAGGTGGGTCTATGGATACAAAGTTCATGTGCTATAAGGTCATGCACAATTGGCCATGAAAACCTTCCAATTGGACAAGAAAGATTCCAAGGAAAAAAATTATGAAAAGCCATAGTAGTTATTCTTCAAATCCTACTAATTGCATGTTGGGTACAGTTGCGGACACTACATCATCTTCGTCATTATCCTTTCAGTTTTTTATTCACTACCACCAAAATACAGCCAATTAAAGACTAGAGCCCTGAACCTACAGCTACAACACCCAAAGGGGTATCCCACTTTCAAGATCTCTTATTCGCACCACATATTCTGAATCCAAATCCATCCCCCCATTGTTTCAAGATCTTTCTTGAAATCACTTTTGTTTTAAGTAACAAAATATTACTATTATCGTTGGCATCTTATAACCATTGAGTCTATTGAACCCATATTATTGTATGATACCAAAATCCTTTTAATTTTATTGTTTAATAAGTTGGTTTAAATGTTTTAGGTTTAACCATTTATTACTAAGTGATCAAGGCAAGTTCGAAAGTTAAGCTAGGTCAAATCCTTAGGAAAAGTTATAAAGAGAGTTTTAGATTGAATGGTGTAAGATATTTATCAATAAATTATTTAAAAGGAAATGAATTGAAATTGAAATTGAAAGGAAATGATTTAAGAAAAAGAGCCAAGAAAACAAGTTGAATTGGTTTGGAAAAGCGTTGAAGAAATTGAAAGAAATAAAATAAGAAAAGACCAAGGAAAACGCTATCTGGTTCAGGCATCATTTGAATGCCTTAAATGGATATCCAAATGCCCAAAAGTAATTTCAAAACAAAAGCTATCTGGTTCAGGCATCATTTGATGAACATATGGCATTCAACTGCCCTCATTGGCATCCAACTGCCCAAAACAAACTTTTTAACAAAAATGTATCAGGATTAGGGCATCCGACTACTTAAGTTTAAGATTCAAAAAGATCATGCTCAAATGGTTATATATTTTTTTAATTTTTTTTCATATTATTCTTTTTAAAAAGTATTATTTATCTTCTTCCAATACATCCTGCTTAGGATCAACTATAATCTTGAAAAAGATTTTCACTTAATCATAGATATATTTTTCCTTGTTCAAGAAAATGAGCTCGTATCAAAAGGAAGTGTATCATGTATGTATAAAAATAATAAGTTTGTGCAGGCATAGATGCATGAATCCCCGACGATGTGACTTGATGTCAACAACTAATCATGTGATTCGAAGGCCCAACATTAAACGGTTCATATATAGTTCACTGAAATCATCATTAACAAGAATGAAACTCATACCTTCTTTACGTTAAGGATCCTAACCTATCTTATCCTATTCTATTAATATAATCAAAATACAATTCATTTAGCTAATGAAATTGATTTAATCCGTTAAATTTGAATATTTCATTTATAAAATTTAAATTTAAATTTTATTCTTAATGATGTCTTTTAATGAAGAATATGTAAATTTAAAATAAATTTTTTTTATGAAATCTGCCATCTATTTTGATTTTAAAATGAGAGGCCTCCGTCTACTTAAACTTTTGTCAACAAAAAATAAAGAATAGTTCATTTATTTACGAGCAATCGGCCTAAAGAGAGACTTGGCAATGAATCCTAAGCGAGTGATGGATCAAATGATTACACCAATAACCGTGTTTCAAAGTTGAAACCTGCCCTTTATTATTCTTTAAAGAAACTCACTTGTTTGCATTATTGTTCCCATTTTCCCCTACTTAAGTCAGAGGCCACGGCGTATAAAGAAAAGGAGAAGATGATGCAATGCGGTATTCAAAGGTAACAGCCATGTCATTCTCATCTTTCAAACAGAGACAACTCGGCCAAGTATAGACTCCTAGAACATAGACTAACACATAAACCACTCTGTTGAAAACCCTCTGCAATACATGCAAATAAGATAATTTCTCTCAAGATCAAAATCCTTGTTAAACAACATCACGCTCAAATCATTTTCCAATAGCATGTCGGTTATTCACATACTGCAACTTAATTTGAATGCCTGGCGAGAAAATTTTCATCCTCTTTTTTTCTTGGTGAGAAAATTAAATCGGTTATTCCAAGATAGCCATAAAAGATCCTCTTTTTTTCTTCGGTCCTCTAATCCACCTTCACAAGACTAGGAATTTTCTTATCATCCTTGCCTCCAAGGTCAAGGGCTGTACACGGGACCAACCCTTGCGGGCAGGGTTTTACTTCTCAAAATATTCAGCAAGCCTGACAGCATCCTTCGGGCCTGACTAATTAACCAGCAAACTTGACCACTGTAATACCCAGATGACCTTCTCTAAAATTCTTGGCCTTTGACTTGCCACTTCCAAATCCAAGATCTGAAAGCACAAGCATCACAGTAAAATGCGATTATTTCAAAATAAATTGACTCGTCGAACACACTGTCACTGGCTGGCACCAAACAGTAACACAATGAAATGCATATGTCTATCATTATCTTCTCTCCACAATCGATTTATGGGATATGCAACATTCATGCTTATATACCAGTGGTTTTCCTTCCCGATGTGAAAATGAAGTGAAATTGAAGCATTTTAATTATTCCCTTGGAACGTATAGCGTTACATTTTCTCTCATTCAATATCATCCTGTTTATTTTTCTTTGGAGCGTTTTAACATATGTAAACTCTACCACCATGCTTTAACTCTTCACCTTGTTAAATGACTTAATTAATTCTCCCCGACTACCTTTGTTAATACACTTAAAGTGAAGTCAAATGAGTAAAGAATTGATTCTGATGCCACTTATCAAATAACCATTACTCTTTTTCTGTAAAACTAACTTATTCGAATATACAATACCAATGCTTATATACCATTTCTTTCCTATCCGGTATGAGATTAATGTACTCTATTTACTCTTTTGAACAATTAACATGACATTCTTTCTTAATCTCATAATGCTTTCCTCACGACTACCATCCTACCTGCTCTTCTTTGAAATACTTGACGTTGTTAGATTTGTCACCATATTTTACTTTATCCCAACACCTTATTAAATGATCAAACTGATGCATTCTGCCCATTCCTTTAGAGGACTTGAGTGACACATACAACCAGCCACCCAACTATATATTTCAGTTTAGAACTTGAATTCCAATAGGTAAAAAAAAAAAGAGTTCCGAAAAAGATGAGGACGAAAATGATAACAAATTTATCCATATCAAGAAAATGCCAACGATAAAACAATCCAGATTCCAAAGTTCAAGGTAATCAGATATAAACAAACCTCCTTTCTAGGCCTATACCTGTGTTTTATAATGGTCCTTGCCCAATGCCCACTCTTCCTTCCCCCACCCCCCCAACCAAATGGGAAAAAATTCTTTTTGTAGTCATTTTCTCCTAGATTTTTCTTTAGCAAACTAAAACGGATGTCCTTTGCAGCTGTTTGAGGAATCTTAAAACATAGAAAAGCTAGACATTGTCTATAATGGGAACCTGGCATTCGCTAGGGCTCGCCTTCTCTAAGCATTTTCTACATAAAGGCATGTCGCCGAGATGAAAATTTTTTCTTACCTTTAAGTATCATCCTGGCATTGTTTTACAGTTATTATATCTTGATCACCTGATCAACATCTTTGACCGCCAAATCAACATCCATTGACTATCAGGTTAACAATCACCTTTACTGCTCCAACACTTAACCAATATTAGGTAAGAAAACTGACCACATCAGTACAAGCTAACTGCCAACTGACCACGGCAGAACCAACCCACTATAAAAGGTAAGATCAGGACACATGTATCTCATTCTGAACCTTTTACTCACTTTCACCTGCTTCCTTATGTTCGTCTTTATACCTTCCCTCACTTACTATACCCTGCTAACTTTAAGCTTCGGAGCGTCCCCCGAAGTCCTACCTCTAATGTCCCTTGACCATTACAGCCTCCAAGTCAGCTAGCTGACCAAGCCTTCCAACAAGCATCCAATCACCATACCTAAAAAACCATCTACACCAATAAACACAAAAACAAATATCTAGAATTCTAAAACTGAACCTACCATATATTCACATCATGTAAAATATTAACAATTCAAATATTTATATCGTTTTTTATACAAAAATGACGTGTCATAATTCATATTAATACGAAAACATGAAATACATTTTTTTTCAAACCCATATATAGTTTTTGCTAAATTTTAAACGAATATTTTATTCGTATTTCATGTTGTGTCACCGTATCATATTTTAGATTGTCAGAACTCTAAAACCATCAATTTAACTGTTAATAACCAAACATACATAAAACTTTTATAAACTGACCAGCAACACAATACCGGCAGCTTAACACTCATGCAGAGGTTGAAAGTGAACTACGATTAACAACACTGCTTGCAACAAGAACCTACAATCAATATTAGGAATATGCACACATCAAGGAATCAAATACAAGCTAAACTACAACCAACATCATCCAAAAGCTCTCAAGAGAACCATAGGTTCTCTCAACACAATTAAACCAGCATTCATGGATTTCAAAAAAGTGATCTCCTCAACCCTCATCACCTTTATATCCCAGCTGAACAGGAACACCAACAGCCAAAAAATCTGTGTCTTTCTTAATAAAGCAAATTACTAACCTAAATGAAATACAAACCAGAAGCAAATGTGACTGGATGGTGATCAGGTCAGACTGTTACTATATTTTAAGAGAAAACTAACTTATTTTAAAGGCAAGTTAAAGGTAAGAAAAACAGAGTAATAGACTACTTTCATGAAGGAAACTTTAGGCCTTCAACTTCAGTTTTAAGCAAACTTATACCAACAACCAAAAAAATGGCTATAATAATCCGGCCAACCTAGCCATGCCATATGGGTGAGCAAGAAGTATTTTTAAGTATTTTCTTACTCTAAAATATACAATCTTTGAAATCATAATATTCATAAAATATTGAAGGATGAAAATTTTCAAAACCATATCTATCTTTCAAAGTAATTATTAACTCTTGTAACTGTAAAGTAGCTTTGTAAATACCATTTTCCAAATTATTGCAAAAACAGAGAAGCAATTACAGAGGTACAGAGGAAATCGATGGTCAAACAAAAGAACTAAATGAGAAAAAAAAATCAATAGAGAAAATCTCAATAATTATCTTAAACATTCATCACTCAAAACTTGATCAAAACTAAGATAATAAAGATACTTATAACTAAAACCCAACCCTAATAAAATGCAAACACCAAAAATAAACCTAAAACCTTAATACTTGGAAGAAGAACAAAAATAGTAATTAATATAAAACAACCTAAATATTCTAAAATGTTCTAAGTATATGTAAAAGTTACAATTAAGACCATAAAATATGAAATGAAGTCCTAGACAATGTAATCTCTTAATTAGATATCTCCATCCACAATCAATTCATCTCAATGTAAGTCCTCTTAAAGACAACGGGGTCATTGACATCATCTTATGATCATATGGCTTAACCTATGTTCTGTATGATGCTCATGGAATATCAAGATCGCGATAGAACCCCTTTTGAGCTGCATAAAACAAATGTGTCACAACTTTAAAAGGACAGAGTTACATTTGAACCATTAAGTGAAACGTGAAGATGAAAATATAAAATAAATTAAAGAAAAACCAACATAACACAACTACTTTAACCATTGAAAGTCTCAATAATCTACTTTAGAGGAAAAAAAATTGTATATATAAGGGAAAACGATCTGCATTTAATTGATTAAAATTGATGCAAAATCTTAATTCAACGGGAAAACATCAAACCTTGGTATAGTCCCAAGGCGACGTGGATCATATTCTGTTGCCTGCCTAAGGGCCCTAGCAAAAGCCTTAAATGTTGCCTCAATAATATGATGTGAATTTTTTCCTGCAAGCTGTAAAAAGCCAATTTGAAATATTATGTCAAAAAACCTAGAAGTAAAAATGAAAAGAAAGATAATTAAAAGTTTTATGGCTGATTTTGATAAAGCAAACATATGGGCTCAAGCTCAACTACTTACTAAAAATTTAAAAAAGTGCTTCGAAGGAGCAACTACTGAAAAGAATTTGTAAAAGCATAACATTTATTAGTAATAAGATTTCTTTTTATTTAAAAGAAAATTTGGATTGTTTAATATTAACAAATAAAATTCAAGAATGTCTCAGTATAAATACCTGCCGTATGTGTAGTGTCATGCCAGAAGTATTGACCAAAGACTGGAAAAAATGCTCCACCAACTGTGAATATTAGGGTTTAAAAATGTGTTGGTGAAATTCAGCATAAACATATTTGAAAAGAAAGCAGTATGAAAGAAGCCAACAACTTAAGAAAGCAAAATAGAAAGTTGAAACCCGGTTGACAATTTTCCTCCATGGTCAACAACAAAAACTGACATTGTTCGATTAGAAGAACAAAAACAAAGTGAATTACCTGAGTGTCATATGTCCCAACTCTTGCAGTGGGAATGTTCAAATCATAACTTAGATGTGGTCGGCCAGATAAATCCTTGGACAAAACAATATAAAATTTAGTGTATTTATGAATTTGAACATTTACAAGAAACATGGTTTCTAAAGAACTACCTTTAGATAAAGTAAGTTCAATAATATAGCATACAATCATCACCAACCACAGCATAAGTTTGAGGATTATCTGTTTGTCAAGAAGGGCTTTGCTAATCCTAATAATTTTGAAGTTCTCTGACGTGTTTTCTTTGCATTGAATCCTATACAGCTCTATGCATTAGCAGGAAATATCTTGGAATCAAAATACAAATTGACACTTTGAGTTTCAAATAGAACCATAAGATCATGCTTAAGGAATAATGGTGCATGTCATACCAGTGAAACATGTATCAATGCTTCATCAAGAGGAGCTGAAAAATCACCAAACCGGTTAATTCCTTTCCTGTCACCAAGTGCCTGAAGCAATGCCTGAAGAGGACAAATAACTCATTAATTCTCAAAGCATGCATGGACAAGGAAATGCAAATCAAAATGTCCAACTGCTGACATAAAACCAGTATAGTGACACCCCTTCGCAGATAAACTAATAGTTATTTTGCACACAACGTTTACAAACATAAGACCGTATACAATAGGAAATGCTTCAATACACAAATTAATAAGAAAAGAGCTAATTTCTTGGAGTAATTAAGTTCAAGGAGGGAGCATTTGAAATCAAGACCTTCCCTTTAGAGTTAAGGTGATCAGTTCACAATGTCAAAAAGGTATATTATTAATTTTCAGGATAAATTCAGTAATAAAATTCATGTAAATCTTAGAAATTATAAGAAAAAAAATACCGTTCCAAGAGCAAGGGCGACATCTTCATTGGTGTGATGATCATCAATATGAATGTCCCCGGTAGCCTTGACGTGCACATCGAACAACCCATGAGACGCTAGTTGCTAAGAAAAAAAGCCATGCAACCCAGTTAGCAGCTTAGTAAAACAACAAATTCACACCAAAAAGAAAAGAAGGAAAATAAAGAACTATACATCCAGCATATGATCAAGAAACGGAATACTAGTACTAGAATTAGCAACCCCAGTGCCATCCAAGTTAATTTTAACCCACACATTAGTCTCTTTCGTCACTCTCTCCACCTCTCCAATCCGACCTAACCCAAAATAAAAAAGTTAAACCCAAGATGAAAAAGATAAGATAAAGCAAAAAAAAGGGATCTTTTTGTTATTTGGGATTTGAGTTTCTTTTACCTGGATTGGCTGAAGGCAAAGTGGGGGGAGGGGAGCCGTTGTTTTGGGGAAGAGAGGAACAACAAAGTGGTGAATGGGAATTATTATTCATTTGTTTCAAAGTGAAAGGGGAGAGTGAGTGTTGCAAAGGAAGAAAAGGAATGGAGGGAAACCTAAGAGGAATTCTAGGGTTGGTTTTTAGTAGGGCAGTTGCGGCGGCTGTGGAGGTGGAGTAGATGCTCAGGAGGCGAGGAGGAATTGAAAGCTCCATTTGTGGTAGCTTTGATAGGGAGCGAGAAAGAAGTAAAAAGACAAAAAGAGATGTCCAAGGTAAACACAGACACGACGTCGTAAATAGATCAATTTTAACCTACACAAAAAAGGACATGACGAGAGAGACGGTATGTATATTTTTAAATAAAATAAATGTATTTGATGCAACGTGTACATTTTTTTTTGAAATTTTTAATAGGGTATATCTCGTGTACAATCTTTTGTTTAGGGTTGGTAGTCTAATTTATCTTCAATGAATTTTGATTCGATTTGATTTTATAAGGTTAAATTTTTTTAAAAAAATTAAGTATTGGGTTAGATCGAGTTGGGTCGAATAATAGTAAGAAAAATATATAATTATTTATTTATATATCTTTATATCTTTATATATTTATATAATTTTATATTTATATTGAAAAATAATATTTTATATTTTAAAAATAATATTTTATTAATTTCGGGTAAGATTAAATTGAGTACGATATATATAATATCGGATCGAATCGGATTCAAGTATAAAAAAATAAAAAAAATTCTCAAGTCAAGTCGGATTTGGATTTTATGAATATAAAATCAAATCGAGTTCAAGGTATATAAAAATCCATCTCGACTTGATCCATTGTCATTCTTACTTCTATTACAAAAAGAGGTAAAATGTCAAAAGTAAAAGTGATGTGACTTTATTAAAATTTGGTTGATTTTTTTATGTCATTAACTCTTTTTAGTAATAAAAGTAAATCATGAGAAAAAAGTTTTTCACAATGAGTACAAGTGAAAAACTAGCAAATCATAAAAAATGTATGCAAAGTTTATCTAATTTTTAATTTACCCCTGCATCTTCACCATTATATTTACATGGTTAAAGATGATATTATACATATAAACTTTTTGAATTTATACTCTCCAAGCATCAACTCTAATATTGTGTAAACTAATATAAGGATAAAATAAAAAGGAAAATTACATAAATAGACTTTGAGGTTTAATACGATTTAAGTTTACCTTTTAAAATTTAAAATATGACACTTTAACTACCCTATAATATGTTTTATTGTATTTTTACCCAAAACCGTTACTTTTTTAATTTTTTAATTTTTTTTCATATCCTTTATTTTCAATTCATCTTTTCTATCTACAATTTATCTTTTTTTTCTCTAAAATCAAATGAATTTTCTTTCTAAACAAGTAAACCCAAAACCACCAAAAAACTCTTCTTCACAAACCCAAAAAAACAACCTCAAACCAAGACCTAAAATTTTGACTTTGCTTTTGGATGTATAGTGTTCTTTAGCTGTGTTGATTATTTTTTGTTGAGACTTTCAATTTTTTTTTTTTTTGATTATCTGTTTATATGCAAATTTTAAGTATTGTGTCCTTTTGGGAATGAAATTTTTGTTGTTAGGAATTATATCAAGCATAAAACAAACAACTAATTTTCATTCAATAGCCACCAGAAAAACTAGAAACACCCATAAACAAGCCCAAAAACCCAAAAACCCATAAACAAACCTAGCACCTATCAGAAAAACTCACAAAATTCAAGTTCACTCTGAATTACTCACATATAGTAAACCCACAAAATAACCACAAACCCACAAAACAACCATAAATCTATATAACAACCACAACAACTTATCAACAATGAATTTTTTTATGGGTTTCGGTTTGATTTTTTAAAAGTTTTTGGGTTTTTAAAATAGAGACGAAAAGAAGAAGAGGGAAAAGATCAACTGGTGGCACACACCATAATAGTATACATTTTCAATATTTGATCCCCCACTTACTAAACATTGTGAAGAATTCATGTTTCCAGTTCAATTTTTCTTTGAAAAGTTTGAATATAAGAAAAACCAAAAAAAAAAATTTAGGAAAAGAATTAAGGTTTATTCATTAGGTGTTAATGATGTTAATTAAAACTAACGAAATGTCATAGATACATAGTTCATGGTGGTTAAGTGTCACTTTTTAAACCTCATAAGGAAACTCAAATCGTGTTAAACCTCGGGTATATGTATGTAATTTATCCTAAATTAAATAAACTTGATATTGGTGTAACTAGCTGACATGTGAAGATTAAAATGATTGTTAAGCTTCATATAGTTGCATATTAATGACAACATAAATAAATCAACTTGATAATGATAATGGTGTGGCTTGTTAACCTAGAAGCCTTTCAATGCAATCCTCAAATATATATATCTTCCATGTTTGAAATTTGAAATTTGTATTTGTTTTAGAATGAAAATACATCATCGAAAAGATTTTTCCACCTACCATAACTTGTTTTTGGCAATCTTTGCTTGGCAATGCTAATAAGTTTCATAGCATTTATAATTTTTTGGTCTTTATTTGTAGAGCCAAAGTAAACTCATTTGTTTTACCATCAAAATTCATACAATGCAAAAATTATATATAAAAAGCAAAAAAAAAAAAAAAGATTTGGGTTAAAATCTTAAAACAAAAAATTTACCAAGTTGGTGAATAGTGAATGGTGACTTGTGGTGAATTGACTCTCTACTATTGTGTTGTATTGGTGCTAGGTGGTAGGTAAGCAAGTAGAGATGGCAACAGGTCAAGTTAGTGCAGATTTTGTTCGCCCTAAGTTTGACTTTTATAAATTATTCCTGACTTGGCATCATGTTATTATTTTTGATACGTTACTCTAACTCGACACATTTATGTATAATTTGTGTCCAACTTACATTTGATTCGAAATTAAATTAATGATTTTAATTTAGTATTCATAAAATGATTTTTTTAATATAAATAATATTGTAATTATATATAAATATAATATTTTTATTAAATTAATATTTTAAACTAAGACAATAAATAATAATTTTATTAATATATACATATATATAAATAATTAATTAAATAAATAATTTATATTTATCCCAAAGAGGGTTGAGGCAGAGCACCCTAAAACTCATAACTGATTCGAACTTAATTTTTTTTTCAAAAGAATACCCAACCAACCTCTTACCCAACCTTTAAATTCACAAAAAAAAAAAAAAAAACCTATTGGATCAAAATAGATTGAAGCTTATTAGATATGAATTATTTTATCATTTTTATGACCAAGGACCAAAGGCTATTGCTTGTTAGGTCTTTACCTTGGTACTTGGGGCTTAATGGGTTTAAGGTAGAAAGTGAGAAAGTTAAAGATAGATTAGACTTCAGAAAAGAAACAAGAATGAGGAAAGAATGGGTGACAAGAGGGGATAGATGTCATGTAAAATGCTTTAAGGGAGTAGACAAGGTGCTTCAATTCACATCGGATAAAAAAGAAAAAGTTATTGGGCATATAAACATTGGCATTGCTCATCACAATAAGCTAGTTTTGTGAGGAATGGGTAATGGCAATGTGACAAGTAATATCAAAGCCAACCTTTGACTTATCCGACTCCATGCTAAACACCTTAGTAGAGGTAAGTAAGGTAGGCCGGTCTAGCCACTTAATAAGGTGTTAAAGTAAGGCATGATGGCAGAGTCTAACCACACCAAAGTGCTTTAAAGGGAGTATAGATGGTGGTAGTTATGACGAGGATATCACGAGACTTGGTGAGAGAGAATGCTATGCCAAGTGCTCTAAAGGAATAGGCAGGATGCTTTAATCTCACATCGCATAAAAAAATGAAGGTCGCTGGATATATAAACGTTAGTGTTGCACACCCCAATAAGCCAAATTTGTAGGGAGAGGACAATAACCACTGACATAAAGAACTAGTAATAAAAAGAGAGTAAAGAGTGACGTGGATCTTATATAAGGGAATTGGAAATTCTAAGGCAAAGAATTAGAAAAGAATAAAAACTAAATGGAATAAAATAAAATTAGGTTTTATTTTTTATTAAATATTTTATGATTTTTTGGTATTTAAGTAAAAATTTTAAAGGTGTTCAAAAAAATTTTAAGGGTGTTTAAGAAAAAACAATTTTTTTTTTATTTTTTTGAGATATTCATAAAGATTCTAATGAAACATATGCATCTGTTATTAAATAATGTTTTTTTTTCTTAATTCAAATTTTAGCTTCACCATTAGTTTTCAATTAAGCTTTTAGCTTATTTAAATTTGAATTTTTTGAATTTAGATAGTTAATTTTACATTTATCAAATTTGGTTAAATTAAGTGCTAATTTAAGTGGATTAAATGAATTTTTTAGCAAAAATGGACTTTGTCAACTCTATTTTGAAAGGTGAAGCATTTTATCAAAAATTAATCCAATTGACATGACATTTTAACTGCATCAACAAATTGATAAAAGGAGAGAAATATTAAAAAAAAAAGTCACAAAAGTATGTAATAAAAGAAAAACAATACTAAAAAAATAAAAAAAATGAATCGATTAGTCTCTTTTCATCTTAAACTTTAAGCACAAAAAATTAGTGGATTTAAAATTTTATACTTTAGTATTAATTTTATAAATAAATAAGTATTTAAATTTATTTTTATAAAAAAAAAAAACTCAATAAGTTTAATTAAACAAAGTTAATCTTAATAATTGATTATATATAACAAACAATTAAAACTGTCCCCATATTCTTTCAAACACTAATTTAAGAAACAACTATTCAATGTCTTTAAAAAGAATTTAAGGTTAGATTTAGAGATAGAAATATGGGACACGTGTTATAAAAGTTTACAGATATTGTATGTCTTTAAAAAGAGTTGAAGGCTATATTTGGGGATAAAAACATTGGTTTGCAAGTGGTTGTTGTGAGTTGTCCATTAATGTTATGACAACTCATTCGTTTGACAAAGAAATTTATTGAAGGGTTAAATGGGAAACACAAAGTTTATACGGAAAGTTAATTTTGTGTTTTTTACACTCCCACTTTGGTTCTTATACATTTTGTTACTTTTTTCTCTTGCATCATTTTTTTTCATTAGGTTAGTCCTCTGTTGTTTTTATGTGAATTAGAGCTATATTTTTGCATTTTTTCATCGAATAAATGTTTGCATTTCCTTTTTTCTTCTTAGGATGACTTTGTATTTGTTTTTTTTATAGGTTTTTTTGTGCTATAAGTTTTATGTGGTAAGGCTTGGTTTTTACTATTTATCATTTTTGTTTTTTTTATGCATTGGCTTTTTTGTGTATTGCTAGAGTTTTTTTTTTTCAATGTGTTAATAGATGCTTGTTTAGTTGTCATTTTTATTTTTTTTTTCTTTGTGTGCTTTTTTAGTAGGTAATGAGTTTTTGTTTTCGTGATAATATTAAGGAGATTTCCAGTTGTTTGGAAACTGAGTTTTTAGTTAGTGTTCATAAGGTTTTTTGTAAAAGATGTTGATTTTTTTTGCATCTATTTGTTTTTTTTTTTCATGGGTAGTTAATGTTTCATTTTAGGATTGTTTCAGGAAAATTTTCTATGGTTTAATGGCTGAGTTTTTACAATGCTAGTTGTCAATTTGTTTTTTAGGTATGTGGTCAGAGGGTTTTCTGTAAAGGGTGTTACAACTTTGTTGTTTTTCTTTTTGTCCACTTTGATATTGTGGTCGTGTATGCTTTTATGTTTGTTTTTATTATTACTTAAATCTTTTTTGCCATTTTTTTATAGCTTTAGTTTCAAGTAAGTTACATATTTGTGATTTGCTGGAAGATTCTTGGTAACAAAATTTTTTAGTCTTACTTTCAAGTAAGTTACTCTGTTGTTGTTTGTTAAAGGATTTTTTGTCAAAAAATTAGGATCCAGGTTTGATTTCTATTTTACCTATAAAGTTCACATTATTCCTTTTGTCTTTAACTGAAGAATACTTAATGATTTTTGTATAAGTTATATTCCTATATAAATTATAATTAATGTTTTCTTTTTGTATTGAAGTCTTGAATTATGCCTTATGGCTTCAAAAAAAGCAAAGTTGTACATAGTATCACTATTGACTCTGATTTTAGGTTTTCAATTCACATTGATCTTTTTTCTTTTTTATGTTTTATGTCTTTTTTTTATGGGGGTTATAGTTTTCATTATTGATGGATTGTTTTTTTATTCTTTACTGAAGAATATTTGTTAAAGGTAGATGAATTAAGGTTTAATGCATTATATTTGTCTATTTTTATTTTTTTTTACAATTTTGATTGTTGATCAGTTGTTCATATGTTATTCGTTTTGTTTTTGAAGGTATTTAAATTGAGATTTGGGACATTATTTCTATAATTTTGTTTCTTCTTTTTAAGCGCATGTTTATGTTCGTTTTAGTAGTTATGTTTTGTTTGCAATTTTATTTTCTTTGATGTCATTTGATAACATTATAATGTTATTGTTTTATTGCACAACTTTACTATGATTGTTTAATTGGAGCTTTTTTTCCCTTATTTACATTTATGATGATTCTAGATTTTTTTTATTAAAACTTGGTATTACAAGTTATTGGGGAAAAGAGATACCCAATATGGTAGAATTCCAGTGTCTCACTTTTAATTACTTTTATGGATACTATGTTAGATAGGACGTCAACACCTTATTTGTTGAAGTGATTTGCTTGTGATCACTTTTAATTCTAGCACTAATATTAAGACATTGTGATAATTGTTCAATATAAATTGTTACATGATTTGGTTTGTTTTTGCTTTACAGGTTTTTAAGGTAGGCTTTGATTGTTAACTATTTCTGTTAAGAGTTAACATTAAGTTAGATGGTGAGTGATCAAATTTTGGAGCAAAAAAAACTTGCAAGGTTTGCAAGAATACAAGCTTCTCAATCTGATTTTTATGAAGTTCCTGTCTTTGTTTATGTGAGAAGTCATTGGGCTATAAATAGACTTAAGAAGTTAAATGTGCTTAGGTTGAATAGATTTTGCCAACAAAAAGGTTTGTTTAATTCTCATATGGAGAATGTTTTATCGGGTCAAGTTGTTAATTTTTTTTCTCTTGTTGTAGACATTGAATTTTGTTCGGGTCTATTAACGTTGTAAATCATGTTTTTGGTTTCTGTTTATCAATATTAAACTATTAAAAATAATAGAAAAAATATTGATAATAAAATATTAATATTAGTTTAATATTGAAAAAAAAAAGAACGACAAAAAAAAAAGAAAAAAAAAGAATAAAAAATTAATTAAAAAATGCCAAAGTAGGCGGCTATGTAGGAGGTTACGTTGACAGCCACCTTACAGCTGTCTACACCCCGTGTTCCAGTTCTATCAAATTAACCACAACCAACAACCTACAGCACCCTGCAGCCACACTTACTCACCCTGTAAAATCCCACATATAAATAACTTTTCTTTTAATCTCTCTTGGACACCCCTAAAATTCCAAAACGCGAAACTCCACATCCAAAAACCCAAACACTGCTCCTGTCACCTCTAGAAACCCCAACTATTCACAACCAAAATAATACAAAAAAAAAAACAACAACAAAAGACAAAAACCAAAATATAGTCCTCATCGTAGGGAAGAACCCAACGTCGAGCCACCTGCACCAAAGAAAAAGGCATCGGTTAGTTTTCAAACAGAAAAACAAAAAAGAAAAGAGAAAAGAAAAAAGCACAAAAAACTTCAAGCCCAGATCTACGATGATCGGGGCTACTTCTCATGAAAATGATGACAGATCTGAACTAAAGAGGTAAAAAAGAACCTCCTGGTCAGTTTGAAAATTTTTGATCACCGACGACCACGGCTGACAGTGACTCAAGCTACGGTCGGCGCGACGGTCTGACAAGTGGACGGTGGGAGATCTGGAGCTCTCCCCAAAGCTTGACCCTTTTTTTTTCTGGAACAGAAGAAGAATGAACCAAATTGTTTTTTTAGTTATATATAAAAGCCTATAGCCCAAAATGATGTCGTTTTCAACATAAAAAGATCCGCGCATGCCTGTTACTCGACCTGAGATCCGCGCAAACTGACCCGTTAACCTGCTCAACCAGCCTTGAATCAGTTCAATTAAACCATGTGTTAAACCGTCACTCAACCGGTTCAACCGAATTGCTTATTGAGCCGCCCCTGTTTTTACTCAGTTGAACCAGCGTTGACCGATTTGGTTCAGGTAGTTTTTTTTTTAATTTTTGAATTTTTTATATATTATTATTTTTGTTATTTTGAGTTTTTTTTTATATATTTATGCATGATAAATTTTAAAATTTTTTAGAATAAATATTTAATTGTTTTAATAATAATAAAAATGAAAACAAGTAAGATAATAATTAAAAATATATATATTAAAAATGCTTTAAAATAATAATAATAATCTAAAAAATTAGTAATAAAAATTGAAATTTTTTATTATTTTATTTTTTCTACCTAGATGTTAGAGGGAATAAAAACAGACTTTTAAAAATAATTCTACCTAGATGTTGGGGAATTATATAAAGATTAATTAATAATAAATAATAAAATTAATGTTATTGTTAAAAATAAGTTTTCATAAAAAGGGAAATATATGAAAAATTTTTAATAAATTTTCAAAAATCATAAAAATCAAACTTACTCCAAAAATCTGCCTAGATGTTAGAGATTTTTAGAGATGTTCGTGTTTTTTCAAAACTAAAATTAAAACCCTAAACCTTCCAAACCTTAAAATAAATTCCCTAAACCCTAAAATCAAATCCCTAAAATTGAAACCCTAAATTTGAAACCCAAAAATTCAAAATCCCAAACCTTAAATTCCAACCCTTAAACACTAAACCCTAATCCTTCCAAGTTCTAAAATCGAAACCCTAAACATCCAAACCCTAAAATTGAAACCTTAAAATCCAAAATGACAAACCCTAAAATCCAAAAACCTCAAAATTCAAATCCAAAAACCTCAAATTTGGTACACAACTCCGAACCATCACCGAAAAGATCGTTCAAACTCTAAAACCTCTTAAAACCATGACCTAAACCTATACTCAAAACCTTTTCGAAACTTTAAAGAGACGTGCAAAAATCTTAAGTGGAGTAATTTGTTCTCGAAGGCCGCCTAGATGATGAGGATATTTAAAGAAATCTTATTCCATTAAATTTTCTCATTATTCCTTAATTTGCTTTAACAATGGGGTTAATGACCAATAAATAATAAGAATAATAATAAAATGGGATCTTAAATATAAATAGTCGCACCTAAACTCTGCCTAGATGTTGGAGAGTCAAGGTGGTCTCATTATATTTAAGAATCCAATTTTGAATTTACGTTTCATCTTCATACACAACACCTATTGGCTTACATACATTTATTTGTTATTGTTCGCACTTGTTTGCATTTCTCTGTCTTTAATTTCTACTTGTTACTTTATAACACCAACATTTTTTTTTCGTACAAAATATTTTTTTAATTTAATTTATTTACTTTTAAAAATGTGCAATTTTAATGCAAAATAAAAATAACATTTCAAAAGAAATAATTTTTGGTACTCTACCTAGATGTTAGAGAGCCACCAACAATTACCTTCTGTAAATGATGCTATTTTCATTTTTAAAAGATATCGTGTAAATATCAGTCAAAAGTATTATCTTTAAAATTTTGCCTAGATGTTGGAAGAATTTTAAAATAATTCTTTAACTTAGAGATTTTCTCGATATTCCTAAATAAAGAATTTTGATAAAATTTAAATAAAATAAAAAATAAAAAAATAAAAGGGAATTTTATTATATATCAAATTGAAATCATTTCATCCAACACCGAAAATAGCGCATAATTAAATGGTACCAATTTATGGGCATTGTGGGGGTGCTAACCCTTCGCCACACGTAACGAATCCCAGACCCAACTGGTTTTCGTAGACTGAACTTTATCTTTTTGATAAACTTTAAACCTGCTTTTATAGTTTTTTTAAAAAGATAAACTTTTGGATGGCCAATCATACCCTAAAAAAGATTGGTGGCGACTCCTTTTAATTTTTTCGATATTAAAACACTTTATGTCTGACAATCCAAAACTAGTACGACAGCTTGGTGACTCCACTAGGGACCTTTGAGAGTCAGGCCAAATTTTAATTATGCGCTATTGACAATGGTTGAATTAATTAGTTTTATTTGATATTTAATTTAATTTTTTTATTTTATTTTTCAAAAATGTAGAAGTTAATAAACAAAATAAATTGTATGTTATTTGATATTACTTTATTTTTGATTCTATATTTATGATTTATTTATGTTATTTTGATTAATAAATTACTTTGCACATACTTCATATATTCACTTGTATGCATGAGCTCTAGACCCGGGCTTTATTCTTTTTAGAAGGAAGTGAAGTAGCTACGCTCTCGTAAGGTGATAACGTCCACATTTGCTAGTGAAATACTTCTACTCAGATTGAACCATTTTCGTTAGTAGCCTGTAATGGGTGAGGATCGGGGAACCTTACTAGTTTATAATGGACGATGATGTGAGGAATAGTTTGGGAACCTTTAAATGTATAAATCATAACCCATCATATCATGAGCCATAAGGAAGCTTACCTAGGGTTGAGCCCTACCGACCTTTTTATAGAAATAACAAAAAAAATGTATTAAAATTTTAAAAAAATGGAAAATGAATGAAAAACATTTTCTTTAAAAAAATAAATTTTCTCTTAACATGTAGTCCATTCATTTTGTAATTGTCCAAATTTTACATTTTCATAAAATTTTTAGAATAAAATGATATTTTTTAGCATTATCCAACAAGCAAAAAAAAAAAAAGTTTAAAAAAAAATTAAAGATTTTCTTAAATTCTTTGTCTATTAGTTAAATTAATTTTCAAAGTCCTAGTTTTTTGTTTTTCCTTCTCAAAAGAATTTTTTTTTTTCATATTTTGTTTCATCTTTCGTATTTCATAATAAATAACACATGTATCCTATCCCATGTGTATCATAATAGGATAATATGAGCATTCCATCCCATCTATATCAATGAATAATACTTGCATCCCATGTTACGCACATGTTAATAAATGATACATACTTTTCATACGTAATAGGTAGTGCACACACTCTATTTCATTATATATTTGAAGGTAGTGTTGGTACACTAGGTTGGCATAATACAAGCATTGCATTTCTTGTAAAACTATAATGTGCACTTGATAGGTTCATGCATTCCATACAAGTATGTTGCATTAGTCGTAGGTATACATCTCATCATTCATGTAAATATGGCATTGCATTTCATGCATATAGATTCATGAATAATAGGGTCGTATGGAACATACATTGCATTTCATATCCCACTATCCCTGTAATATAATATTACATTCCTTGCATACACATTCATGGTTGACGAAAAATTTCATTTGGGTCCTTGTACATATAAAAATCCATTGTCATAGGCATATATGCATTTCATGACATTCTTTAGCCATCATATTCATACTTTGTGTGTCATTGTTTCTGTGACATTCATTCAATAATGGTAGTAATCTAGAATTTTTTATTTAAACCCCGCTATTAAATGTCTGTCTTAGTGAGAATTAGAGTGGCAAAAATGAGAGATCGATTGGAAGCAAGGATTAGTACTTTGAAGTTAAATCAAGAAGAATTATGGCTCGAGCTTTGAGAGATGAAACAACAGATGGCTCAATTGATAGAAATGGTTAAAGGTAGTGGTGGAGTTGAGTTTGTTCCTCCTTAAAGATCGCTGTCACTTTCGATTCCATCAAATCAAGATCGACTGGCTTCTATTAGTTCCAACACTTTTTCAGGGCATACTAAGGCATTGGGTGATTTGAACAGTGATCAAGGTTTGGGCAAACTTAAGAGAAAATGGGTGAACTAGCTACGTAAATTACTAAGCTTAAAAGTTTGATTTCCAAGAAAGAGTCATCCGATTTCAAACAACCTTCACCAGCCATCCTAAACTTTTCAAACTTGCACCCAAATCCTTCTTATGACCACTTCTAACCTCCTCTCCAAGCACCTAGGATTAGGCCTCCAAATTTCATACAATCTCTGAGAATTTCACACCTGAATCCATGTCTAGCATCTCATATTTCACAATTGCTTATTCAGCATGTTATCCTATCACCACCTTTTGAACCCAATTTTTAATCCAAAGTTTTCCAATTCACTTCAAGACCGACTAAGCCACCATCTTTTCAGCAAAGTAAACTAACCATAGGATAGAAAAACTTCGAAAACACCGAAGGAAAAACCTCTATTGATCCAATACCCATGTCTTACATAGAGTTATATCCATTGCTCTTAAAAAACTATCTCATTGCCCTTATCCCTGCTGAACCTCGTAAACCACCTTTTCTAAAATGGTATAACCCTAATGCCCGATGTGAATACCATTTTGGTGTCATAGGCCATTCTCTGAAAGACTGCATGGCTTTGAAGCATATGGTGCAGAGACTGATAAAAACTGGATATCTAGGTTTTGACGTCAAAATAAAGCTAGCTATTCATAAAAACCTTTCATTGATCCATGTTGAGATAACAGATAGTGCTGTAGGTAATAGTAAAGTTGACCAGGATGATGAATAAAAAACTTTTAAAGCAAAAGTTATCCTCCCCAGTTATCATAGTCAACTGTTTTTGTATTTCTTAGGCAAAACAAGGATGAGTGAGAACAGGTCTAGCACTTTTTAGCCATAGCCTTAGAATGATTCATGATGTGTAAACTTGATACTTTTGGGAATGAATGAAAACTTCTTTTGACCTAAATTTTTATGAATTGATGCCTTTGTCCACTTTTAATAATTATTTGTCTAAAAAGAGCCTGTGAAAAAAGTGATGGTTGTGATTATATTTTCACCAAACTTTTGAGAAGGAAGGAATGTCTTTAGATAACCTAGCAAAAATATAGGATGAAACTCAAGTTTTTCCCTCTTTAATAATAAAATTTGACTTGCACATCATGCATCATTTGTTTGAATTCATTGTTTTCATGCTAGCTAAAGATAAAAGATGATGATTGTGAATATGCTTTTGTTAAACCTTCAAAGTCAAAAGATTTTTGATAATAAAATTCATGTCATGCATTTATGACTTTTAGTAATTAATAAAAGGTTCAAGGATAGCTATCATAGGAAATGAGATCATTTAAGTTTGCACACTTATAGCACTCGAGTCAGTACCAGAACCATGAAAAATAAATATGCAAGTCGAATGGACAGAGTAAAAAAAGCCTAAGGAGAGATCAAGAAAATAGTTATAGGAATGCAACAGAACGTGAACAGACCATTAGTAGAATTAAAACAGATGATAGTAGAATTGACAAAATGAAAAGGAATTGTTGAAACGCATAAGACAATGGAGGAAACAGTTGTTGAGACACCATGTATCCATTTGGGTTCACATTTGTTCAAGATCCCTATGTGTCACAAACACCTCCAACTCTTATATTGGCCCTTCTGCCAAGTTACCATCAGTTCAAAAAATGTCAATCTCGAATGCACTCTTAACGACTCCACTACTATGTCTAATGTGAATGATCCTAAAGAATAAAAAAAATTAAAAAAGGTGCCAGATCCATCAAGAGATATGGTGATGAAGGATAAATTTGATCTGTTAGAAGAGAGATTGAAAGCAATTGAAAGCCATGATGTGTACAGGAATGTTGATGCCAATGAGCTTAGTATAGTACCTGATCTTATTATTCTATCAAAATTTAAAGCCCTAAATTTTGAAAAATATAATGGAACGAAATGCCCTTTTACACACATCACCATGTATTGTCGAAAGATGACAGGCCATACTCATGATGATAAGTTATTAATCCATTGCTTTCAAGATAGTCTAACTGGGTTCACAACAAAATGATATGCTCAGTTGGATCGAAATAAGATCTGTTCTTGGAATGACTTGGCTAAGGCCTTCCTAGCCCAATACAAGCATGTTGAAGATATGGTGCTAGATAGGTTGTCATTACAAAACATGAAAAAAAAGTCAATTGAAACTTTTAAAGAATATACACACAGATGGAGAGTATGACAGCCCAAGTATAACCACCCTTGTTAGAGAAAAAGATTGTTGTTCTGTTTGTCAATTCCTTGAACACTCTCTATTATGAAAGAATGATTGGGAATGTCTCCAAAAACTTTTTTGATATGGTAATTTTTGGTGAGATTATAAAAAATACAATTAAGAATGGCAGGATTAAGTTAAAAGATGCGACAGATGTTGAAGAGAAAAGTACATCAAAAAATAATAAAAGAGAGGTGCAAGTAGTCACAATAGAGGGGCATCTACCTAATAACTTTAACCCATACAATCTTTATCCTATTTATCAACCTCATCACCCTGCCATAGGCTATATCTCTCAAAACCCATATCTTTGCCAACCAAGCCAACATTTGGGCTTTCCAGCAAATTCTCATCCTCAAATGGCCATTCATGATCTTGTTCCTACATTTGAACCCACCATCTGACCAATAAAGAATCGAAAGAAACCAATGAATGATCAAGAGAAATTGTCATCCCTATTTTCCACATTTTGCCTTTGCTAATAGAGGGCTAATATCTCACTCTTGTGCCTCTAAAAATAACTCCAAATCCATCAACAAGGAGTTATGACCCCAATAGAAAGTGTGATTATCATATGAGGGCAATTGGCCATTCCACTAAAAAATACAGGTAGCTAAAAGAAAAGATTGAAAATCTTATTAAGAATGGTACACTGACTCTAAGGGTGATAGAACAATGAAAGTTGATGATTCCATCCAATTGCCAAAAGTGAAGAGTTGAGATGAAGAAGAAGGGCTCGAGTTTTGAAAAATCAAGATAGGATAATTTTCTTTTGAATCTTTTCACTGTTTATGTATGACATGTGCATTGTGTCCTTAAGAGTTATCTAACTTATTTAGGAAAATTGAATGCTTTGGATCTTTTTTTTTATGAAATTCTCTCCTTATGCATTTGTTTGAATAAAAAGTCCCACATAAGTAACTTTCAAGATAAAAAAAAATAAAAAAAAGAAAAAAGAAAAAAAAGAAAAAAGGTTTTTTTTTGTAATAAAGATGGAAAAATTCTTGAAGGAAATGGTGATTACTATTAGAAAGATTTCATCGAATACCTCTGCACCTTTTGAATACTTTTATGCTCCTAATCACTCAAGTGATTTGACTCATCAACTATAATCTCTCAAGAAATGTGAGTTTGAATTCATACTTTAAAGGGCCGATAATCTTTTCTTGGGCAAAGAATGAAAGAGGATTAATTTTGAAAATTCATTTTGAATTTCAAAAAAATCAGATACTCTTTCAAATTTTTAATTGATAATTCAATATGTGTCAAAATTTTGCTATGACCATTGACACAAAAATGCCTGAACCTATTCTCTTAAGTAACCCTTGTTTCTTGTCTTAAGGCACATTGATTAAAAAAGCAAAATCCTTTTTTGCCTAAGATAATTTGTTTCATACCTTTATACATTTTCTCTTCCTTTCACCAAGAAAATACCAAAAAAATTTAGAGCCCAAAGAGCTTTTTTGAACTGTGCGATCAATCCCATATGACTTGATCGTCATTAGAACCTCGAGTGAAAAAAATAAGATGGGGCATCACAAAACAAAAAAAACAAAAAAAAAAAACAAAAAAGTAAAAAGACAAAAAGATAAAAAAAAAAAAAAACAAGAAAGGACATTTTCAATGATTTACTTTTTTAACCAAGTGATCATGTTTGAAATGATGAATGGCCATCTTTCTTTATCCTTCTCACACAAAAATTATCCATTTGCTACCCATTTGAGCCTATTATGTTTTTTGTTCCAAAATGAACCTTGACCAAGGATTATTTTTTATACTAGGGAGCAAAATAAAGAAACTTTCAAGAGATCAACTTTAATGAAAGTGTTTGGAGATAAAAGTCTGGGACAAGAAGTGAATAAAGCTTCAATTGGAATCCTAAGAATTCAAGGGAGTGAACAGTTAAAGATGAAGTTAGGCATTTCCAAGAAAAAGTAGAGAAACTTTGGGGATAAAAATCTGAAGCTTTAATTAGAATTCAAAAAAAAATAAAAAAAGAAAAAATATGTACCTTGAAAATGAGAATTCATGGCAAAAAAAAGGGGTGAATAAAGTTGTTGAAATTAAAGCCAAATGTTTCAAAAAAAAAAGTAAAGGAAGAAAGTCAGAGAATGCTCCTCAGGATCCTTGGCCTAATTACCTTGAATAATATATTTTGAGCCTATTTATCCATTCTTTCAGAACCCTTAACCTCAGCCTACATTACACACCTTAAAAAGTCCATTTTGATCAAATGTGGACACTTTGATTGAAGAGCAATGTCTTTGAATTTGTTGAATTCTTCATTGATGAAAAATATAGCTCTAAGGTGAAAACCTTAAAAGGGCAGTTTAGAACTAAAGTCATTTTTGAGGCCTCAAAATGAATTTCAGAGTTTCAAGGTTTTATTCAAAATAAAAAATCTCAATGCAAAGCCTTTTGAAAGACCAATACCCATTAAAGACCTTCTATTTAAAAAAAAAAAAAAACCAGCCTTGTCCTCTTTCCAAATCTTGTTTAAAAAGTAATGGCTAGTTTTGACTCACATTGAAGTATCACGTTTTCAATAAAAAAAATATTTAAAAAAAAATATCTCTTTTGTGAGCCCAAGAGAAATCTTTGCAACCCTCGTCGAGCTTTCCATGAGATATGCCCACTAGTGAAAAAGAGTTGAATTGTCAATTACCCTCCCATCCATAAGTTTTTCAAATAGTAGTCATCAACTTCTAAGAGATTCGAAAGTCTTAAGTTTTAAATTTTTCATTAATTGCAAAGATACTTTATGTGGGGTAATTTTTGATCATTTTTGAAAATTTTTAAGATTATTTGAGCATTTTGTACATAATACTGAGATCATTTTTTTGGTAAAAATGAAATAGTGAAAATTTAAGCAGAGATTTTTCTGAAAAAAAAGGGGTAAGAAGGGTATTTGCATTTGCAACGCTTGCATTTCATAAAAAAGACATTCACATTTGCATCATTTGCATTTGCACTTGTATAAGACATTTGCATTCACACCATAAGAAGAATTTGCATTTGCATCATGGCATCTACATTCTAATAAAAGGTATTTATTGGGGCATCTACATGAAAAAAAATATTGTCATTTGCATTGTGAAAAAGTCAAATGTATTTGCATCAAGTATTCTCATTCTTGTGTTGGCATTGACATTTGCATCGACATTTCCATTAGCATCATTTGATGAGAATAGACATTTATATCATGATTGCATTTATCAACTTTGTAAGTATTAAAAACAAAAAAAAAAGAAAAAAGGGCATGATTTCTAAGACCTCCGGGTATAATTTTGATTCGCGGTATTGTCCTGATCGATTTTTAATTTTTTAACTTACGGTGTTATCCCGATCGATTTTGTAAGACCTTTGGGTATGATTTCTAACTCCTCCGGGTATAATCTTTAAGACCTTCGAATATAATTTCTATTCGCAGTGTTGTCTCGATCAATTTTTAATTTTTTGACTTACGGTGTTATCCCGATCGATTCTGTAAGATCTCCGAGCATGATTTCTAAGACCTTCGAACATAATTTCGATTCGCGGTGTTGTCCCAATCGATTTTTATTTTTGACTTGCAGTGTTATCCCGATCGATTCTGTAAGACTTTCGGGCATGACTTCTAAGTCCTCCTGGCATAATTTCGATTCGCGATGTTGGCCTGATCGATTATTTATTTTTTAACTTGTGATGTCGTACTAGTCGATTCTGTAAGACCTTCGAACATGATTTTTAAGACCCCCGGGCATAATTTTAATTCACGGTGTTGTCCCGATCGATTCCTTATTTTTTGACTTACGGTATTATCCTAGTCGATTTTGTAAAACCTCAATGCATGATTTTTAAGACATCCGGGCATAATCTTTAAGACCTTCGGGTATAATTTTGACTGGTGATGTTGTCTTGGTCGATTTTTTATTCCTCAACTTACGGTGTTGTCCCCGTTGATTCTTTATTTCTCGACTCGCGGTGTCATCCCGATCATTGTCTTTATCACTTGACTTATGGTTCAATCACAAAAAAGGAAAAAACAAAACAAAAAAATGAAAAAAAAATCTCTTCGATTTGTTTTCAGAAAAAATTGTTGTCTTTGTCTTTGTCCTATTCTTGATTTTCAGTAATGTGCAAAGAGGGGCAACTATAGACACTAAATTTTATTCGGGTCTATTAACGCTGTAAATCATGTTTTTGGTTTTTGTTTATCAATATTAAACTCTTAATAATAATAGAAAAATATTGATAATAAAATATTAATATTAGTTTAATATTGGAAAAAAAGAAGAAAAAATTAATTAAAAAATGGCAGAAAGTAGGGCAGCTCGTGTACGGGGCCATTACCGCTCCTGACCAGCCACCCTACAGCCTGTCTAGCCACCCCTGTCTAGTCCTATCAAATTAGCCACCCTCACCAGCCACCCGACCAACCAACCTACAGCCACCACCTACTCACCACCTTGTAAACACCCCAGTACTATAAAATGCCCAACTTTTTCCCTTTCGACCCTCTCTATCGGACACCCCCCAAAATTTCCAAAAACGTGAAAACTCCCACACCCAAAAAACCTAAACAATGCTCCCTGCCACCCCTAGAAACCCCAAACTATTCCATAACCAAAATAATAACAAAAAAAACAACAAACAAAAGACAAAAACAAAAACACAGTCCTCCCCGTAGGGAGGAACCCAGCACCGAGCCATCTAAACCAAAGAAAAAGGCATCAGTTAGTTTTCAAACAGAAAAATAAAAAAAAAGGAAAGAAAACTTCAAGCCCAGATCTACGATGATCGGGGCTACTTTTCGTGAAAAAGATGACATATCTGAACTCATGAGGTCAAAAGGAACCTCCCAGTCAGTTTTGGAATTTTCGATCGCCGACGATCACCAGCAACCACCGTCGACGATGACCCAGGCAACAGTCGGCGTGGCGGTCCTGCGACCGGGTGGCGAGAGATCTAGAGCTTTCCCCGAAGCTTTGACCTTTTTTTTTTTAGAACAGAAGAATAATAAACCAA